>PVJO010003046.1:0-130333 GCA_004026905.1 Hystrix cristata
ACCCAGGAGTGGCTGCTCTACCACTGAGCTACATCCCCATCCCCTTTTTTTTTTTTTTTTTTTAGCACTTCAGTTTGCAATCCTCCTGGCTCAGCCCTCCTTTGGGCTGGGATTACGGGCATGTGACACCATGCCTAATTTAAGCAAATATGTTTATTGATTCTACAAATAGTTATTAATGTAGCTGTGGGTCTGCAGACAAAAACTGGAACCTCTCTGGGCTTTAGTTTCTCATCTGTAAAGTGAGATAATAAGAGTGTTTAGAAGAACAGTATATTGAAAACAAGGTTGTGGCAGGAGGGTTATTGTGAGTTCAAGGCCAGCCTGAATTACATAGCCAGACCCTGTCTCAAAAAAACAAAATAGGGCTGGGGATTTAGCTCAGTGATTAGAGTGCTTGCCTGGCAAGCACAAGGCCCTGAGTTCGATCCCCAGCACCACAAAAAAAAAAAAAAAAAAAAAAAAAATGGTGGCACATGCCTGTAATCCCAGCACTCAGGAGACTGAGGCAAAAGGATTGCCATGAGTTCGAGGCCAGCCTGGACTACATAGTGAGACCCTGTCTCAAAGAAATAAATAGCTCAGGGTGGGCTCAAACATTTGATCCTCCTGCCTCAGCCTCTCTCAGCCTCCCTATGCTGAGATTACAGGTATGTGCCAGCATACTTAGATTTCCATCCTCTTAAAGTTTACATTCTGAAAAGAAAGGCAGATGTAACAGCCAAGTATCTGTTCTATTAGGTTAATATTTTTTGTTCTGTGTTTTTGAGGCAGAGCCTTGCTATGCCTCAGTGCCACACACCATACCTGGCATGCCTGCTTCTTTTTTCCATGGTACTGATCACATTGTAATATAATAAAGGCTAGGTGTGGTGGTACAGGCCTGTTAGTCCAGCAGTCAGGAGGCTGAGGCAGGGGGATTGCTGCTAGTTTGAAGCCAACCTGGGTTACATGGTGAGAGCAAGTTCAGCCTGAACTTCATAGCAAGACTCTGTCTCAAAAAAGAAAGAACGAAGTAGAGTAAGGAATCTTGGGGGCTGCAGGGAAGGGTTGGGGCAGCAGAGTTACAAAGAAGAGGTCCAAGAGCTTGGGCAACAGCGGCCCGAGGTGTGGGGAGGAGAGGGGAAGCCCTGGCAGTGTCTCAGGGAGACCATGACAGGCAGGGGTGCAGCATGAGCCAGGCCCCTGCTAGGAGGAATGGGACGGCATGATGAGATATAAGGACCAGAGGTTATGGGTGGGGAGAGCACCCGGGCCCACAGGCTTCTACTCTGCAGGAGCCACCTCAGGCCTCGAGCAGAGAGTGGACGGAGTCTGACTTCCCTTTTAACAGATTCACACGGGTCCTCTGCGGAGGAGACTCTGGGAGGGTGGGAGTTAGGAGCGAGAGGAAGCAGTGGCCACAGGTAAGAGGCTTTTGCAGTAAACTCAGGGTGAGATAATGATGGTTGAGACAAAGGCGGCAGCAGCAAAGATAGAAAAAAGTGATCGGCACCGGGTATGGTGTTGCACACCCGTCATCCCAGCACTGGGGAGGCTGAGGCAAGAGGATCTCTGTGGGTTCAAGGTCAGCCTGAACTACATAATACATAGTGAGACCTTTTCTCAATAGAAACAAAACAAAACAGTGATCAATCCACTTTTCCTATAGAGCAGATGTAGAGCATGGAAGGAGAGTCGTCGGAGGAGACTCCAGCATTTGGGGCTGGACTACATGAAGGGATGAAGTTGCCAGCCACTGGGACTGGGGCAGCTGAGGTGCAGCAGGCTTCTTGTGGAATCACATGTTCAGCGTCAGGCCTCAACTTGGAATGTTTACTACACACTGTGACGGCGAAATTTAAATGTCAACTTTACTGGTCTAGGAGATGGCTAGGAAGGTGGGTGGGCCACGGGGCCTACTCCCATCACTGGATTAACCCTCTGGAATGTGCTGGTAGGAGACGGGGCACAGGGGGAGCGGTCACTGGAGCATGACTTGGAGGGCTGTCTCTCCTGGGAGCTCTTTCCTTGGGCTCTGCTTCTCAGCCACCGTGAACCAAGTTGCTTTGCTGCACTACATCCTTCCACCGTGATGTTTCCACCTTGGAGTCAGCCGATCGTGGACTAAGACCTCTGAACCCAGGAGCCAAACAAACCTTTCCTTTAAACTGTGGTCGTCAACATTTTGCCCAGCAACGAGAAAGCTGACCAATACACACATCCGCGTGGACACGTCCAGGAGACAGATGAACCTGGAATTTAGGAGTGGGTCTGTGCTGGGGTGCAAATTTGGGAGTCTTCGCGTGTAGACTCCCAAGGGGGATTTGAAGTCGTAAGACTGTGACCCCTGAGGGCCTGGGTGTAAACAAAGAAGTGCTCTAAGGACTGGTGAGCAGGGACAGGCCTGGGGTGCAGCTCAGTGGTGAGGGCCTCCTTCACACGTGCAAGGACCTGGGTTCTGGCCTTGAACTCGCAGCAGCAATTCTCCTGCCTCAGTCTCTTGAGTGCTGGGACTAAACATGTGCATCACCATACCGGGATAAAACTTTAAAATGTTTTGAAATAGTTATCAACAGAGAAGTAGGCAGCAGCCAGCTATAAGGCTGAGGGCAGGGGAGCAACTGAAGAGTTGAGGTGAGACAAGGCTTGCCACAGAGCTCCATCGGAGGTCGAAGTGGGGGGTGCTCTGTAACAGGTTCAGCTGCATGGATGCAGGTGTGGTGTGGGAGTGAATGCCTAGAGGGCAGGGTTTACCTGGGCTGTGAGTGTGTCAAGAAAAGACAACTTGAAAGGAATCAAGGGTGAGTGCAAGGGAAACATGAATGAGACCGAACATGGTGCTGAAGCTGGCTGGCAGAAGCAGCACGTGTGTCCGAGGCGAGGGACAGTGGTGGCCAAGACAGGCAGGAAGACAAGATGGTTAGATAAGATGAGGTCAAGGGGCTAGAGGCTGGGGTATCGGAAGCATCATCTCTGTGAATACTGAAATGACCAAGAGTGAAAACCCTAATAGAATGACGGCGAGCAGGAGTCCAGGGCAAAGCCTTCAAGAAGGCTGGGGTTTGACCCAGGGACTGGGAGGTGACATGTGTTTCTCATGCGGTGGCATAAAATTAAAGCAGGGCCTCGGAGGGAGGAGAGGGAGAAAGCCTGAGCGCAGTAACCAGGCACGGCAGGGTGATTTCCCCACCTCCTCTGGCTTCTCTCTTCCCCTTCTACCTTCTTGCACTTCTGACTTGTAGAAAAGGAAAAGCCACTGAGAGGCCAGGAAGGGTGTAGCACCCCAGGGGAGAGCACCCAGGGGAGGGCCAGGAAGGGTGCAGCACCCCTGGGACAAGGCGGGCCTCTGCGGGAGGCCTGGGATACCGGGATGCAGCGGATGTCCCACAATTCTGGGGAGCAGCGGAAGGCCTTGGGCGGAGAGGAGGGTCCGCGGGAGAGACCCGCAGGGACACAGTGCCAGCCGGGAGGGATGCCCTGGGAGGGCAGTAGATAAAGGTGAGAGGACTGGGGCTGGGGATTTACTCAGGGGCTAGAGGGCTCGCCTGGCAAGCACAAGCCAGAGGAGCTCAATAGCTGAATGCGGGTTTCAATGACAACAGCTCCTCGCGTTGATCAGACGCCGCAGGCCAGGCCCGGGCCGTGAGCAGCACTCTCATCTTCTTGGGTCCTCTCAACAAGCAAGAACTCAGGAAGCAAGTAAAAGGTCCACAGCCCGAAGTGGCTGCCAGGGTCGGGGTCCGAGCAATCCGACTGCGGAGCCCCAATACTTTCAACCTCAGATCTGAACGGTTTCTGAGCACCCACCAACTGGATGAACGGAAACCTGCTGGAGTCCGCTCCTGGGCCCTGCTGCTTGCCGCTCAGCTCGGCGACAGTCCCCACCGAGACGGCCCACAGGCTGGTTCCTCCCCCTGGAGGAGAGAAAGGCGGGCAGCAGGGCGGAGAGGGGAAGCCGCGGGCCAGAGAGGGCGCGCAGTCCCCGCGACGCGCACTCAGGAGCCAGACACCGACGGCGCCGGCGGCGAAGGCTGGCGGGTCGGCGCGGTCTGCGGTCCGCAGGTGGAGGGCGGCGGCGTGGCCGGCGGGGCGGAACCAGGAGGCGCTTCGGGCCGGAGAGTGCCCGGCCGGGCGGCGCCCCGCGCCTCCCGCAGCCCCCGGAGCCTCGCGGCCACCCGCACCCACAGGCCTGCGCGCGAGCAGAGGTGGGGAGAAGCCGGCCGGCCGGGGGGTCAAAGGGGCTCCGGTCGCGCCCGGCTCCCGCGGTGCCCCGCGACCCGGCGGGCCCGGCTCTGCGGGTGCGGAAGGCGGGGCGGGGGTCGCGGGGTGCTGCTCGCGCCGGGCGGCCGCTAGATGGCGCCGGGGCCCGCGCTGCCGTGGGAGGACCCGCCCGGCTGGGCGGAGGCGGTGGGGGACGCGGGAGGCGTCCTCAGCTCCAGTCCGGATCTCCCCCAGGGCAGGGCTGCGGTGTGAGCAAGGCCTTGGTGTACACACGCTCCCTTTATGCTTTGGCACATTTCCAGGACTCGGATTACTTTTCTTTATTGGGAGGGAGGTGTTTAAATGTTTTTATTTGTTCTTGTTTTTTTTGAGGCAGGATCTTGCTATGCAGCCCAGGCTGGCCTTGAACTCTAAGCCATCCTCCTGCCTCAGCCTCTTGAATGCTGCGACTACAGGACTGTTACCATCCCTAGCCCAGCTTCACGCTCATTTTCTGCTGGCTCACCAAACCAAGCCAGAGTGAAATTTTAAAGACTCCAATGGGGAGGGAGGGCACCCTGTAATCACAGCACTTGGGAGGCTGAGGCAAGAGGAACGCTAGGAGTTTGAGTCCAACCTCTGCTGTAGTGAATTCTAGGCCAGCCAGAACTACACTGTGAGACCCTGTCTCAACACCCCTCCCCCCCAAAAAAGAAAAGATGAAAAAGAGCAGAAATGGGGAGAGGAAGGAAGGCGTTTCGGTAAGAGATGATAGTGGATTGGGCCAAGATGGCAGCTGAGCAGATGGAGAACAATAACCAGATTTGAAGCCAGGTACAGTAGTGCACTTGTAATCCCAGGATTTGGGAGGCTGAGGCAGGACGATTGTCTTGGGTTAAAGGCCAGCCTGTACTACAATCAAGACTCTATCTCAAAACACCAAAATAAGGTTTGGGAACAGACTTGAGGGAGACTTTGGAAGCAGAGCGTGTAGCATTTTCAGATGCATTGGACACGGGTGAGCATGATCCCAGATTCAGGCTTGAGCCACAGGTAGATGAGGGAACTATTTACCAAGCAGGGCAGCCTGGGGCAGGTCACGAGTTGGGTGGAAGGTGGAAGGAATTGAGCTCAGGCCATGTTCATTTTTGAGTCATCTGTGATATATCCTAGCAGAAAGATGGGAGCTCACTGGAAATATCAGGGCTGCTGAGGTCACTCCAGGGGCTTCTAGATTATATTTAATGCCCAGGGATTAGATGAGATTGCTTCAACCCTCCCCCACACACACACCGCGGTCTGGGCAGCTCAACAATGGGAGGCAGTGAGGCCTCATCGCTACAGGTATCTGGAGAGGCTGGCAGTCAGGGCTGCTGGGGAGAAGAGGCCTCTGAGGACTGTAGAATGAAGTAGACCCTAACCAGGAGCAGGGTGACCCTGGGTCAGTGAGGAGGACCTGAACACGCTGACCCTTTGTCTGGTTAGATCCTCCTTTCCCAGCCGTCCCCCCCACCCCACCCCCCATGCCATCTGGCAGGGCCCAGAGGCTCACAGACCCTGAGGCGGTGGAGGTGGGGGCAGCCTCAGGGATGGGGCTGTAATTTCAGCTGGGGTCAGGGCTCCTAAGAAGCAGCGGCCTGGCTGGGGGTTCCTCTTTCCGGCACCTCCCCCTGACTGTCTCAGCTGCCAGCCCCACCCCCATCTGCAGCTACTCAGCCTCTCTCCAGAGGGCCCCGCTGGGGAGCAGCACCTGCCAGCCCCCACCTGGAAAGGCACTGAGGCAGGAGGCCCCAGTCCCTAAGGGCGAGGGGTAATTGGAGGGGCTGCCAGGCTTAATTGGTGGTTGTGAAGCCCAGGAAACTGCATCGGAGGGCCCCCCAGTGTTTCATCTTCAAACCTCCCCACCAGCTTGGATGAAAGGGCCAGGGAGGGGCCGGGTATTAATAGTAATAATTAGTTTCACTAATAAAGCGCAGAAATGGGATTATCACCAAGTTCAGCTTGTTCTCCCCTTCATCTGCCTCTTCTCTCCTTCCTGTTGGCTTCTCCCTCACCCCCCTTTTCCTCCTTCAGCCTTTCTTTTTTCTCTAGACTTTTTTTTTTTTTTTTTTTTTTTTTTTTTGAGACAGAGTGTTGCTATGTATTTCAGGATGTCCTCAAACTCACTATGTGGTCCAGGCTGGCCTCGAACTCCAGGTGATCTTCCTGCTTCAACCTCCTGAGTGCTGGGATTACAGGTGTGCACCACTACATCCGGCTTTTTTCTCTAGACCTTACCGGTTCACTCTATCCTCTTCCAAGGCCTTGGAACCTGCCTACCTCTGTTGGTCTCCCCAGCTGTCATACTTGCTGAGTGTGTGCCAGCCCTGAAGCAGCACTAGGAGCATGCAGCTAGGGTCGGGCTTGCCTGGGGCTCTGCTTTGAGAAATGGGGTGATGCCTCCGCCTCAGGTGGAGGTGGCCCTGTTTTGCCTGTGAGGCCCGAGACTGTGGCCAGATAGACTTGAGTTCTAATATGACGTGTAGCAGCAGCGTGTCTGGGATGCCAGGGCATCGGGGAACTCCCCTGGGCTCGTCTGGGTTGCAGAGGAAGAGTGGGTGGAGCTGTAGGGGTGGGAGGGTGTGTGTTGTTAGGGTGTCTGTGCCCATTCATTTCATTCACTGTTTTACAAAGTTACTGAACATACATGGTGCACCATGCTGTCGATGCCGAACAGGACAGACAGGGACCCCATTTCCCCAAAGCTGACATTCTAACAGGGAAGATGGAATTAAACCATGAACTGGGCTGGGGATGTGGCTCAGTGGTAGAGTGTTTGCCTAGCATTCACAAGGCCCTGGGTTCGATCCCCGGCACAGCAAAAAACAAAAACCAAACAAAACAAAAAAACCCATAAACTGACAGATGAGTTTAGCTGAGGTCACAGGTTGCACCCCCCCAACCCCATGAAGGGAAAGAATAGGGACCCAATAGCATTCTAATGAAGCATTGCATGGGTGGCTACTTTAGACTGGGGGACCAGGCAGGTGACATTTGGCAGAGCCCTGAATGATGAAGAAAAAGCAGGGAAGCTTCTAGGTGGGAAGAACAGCCCTCGCAAATGCCCTAAGATGGAGAGAGGCTTAGTATGCTTGAGGATGTGGAAGGAGGGTTGGAGAGGCAGTGGGTAGCTGAAGGACAAAAGGGGAGACAGACTAGGGACAGAGGGGGACCCTGAGTAACCGCTACGATTGCACAGGTCCCCATGCTCTTGCTGTCCTGAAATTCTTTTTCATTTTACTTTTTCTGTGGCATGGGGGATCAAAGACAGGGGTGCTCTATCACTGAGCTACATCACCAGCCCTTCCCTTATTTTTTCCTTTGAACCAGTCTCACTAAATTGTCTAGGCTGGTCTCGAATTTGTAATCCTCCTCTCTCAGCCTCTAGGGTAGCTGGGATTACAGGCATGTACCAGGGCAACCATCCTGAAACTCTTCATTTTGGAAAAAGCATTCTGCATTTTCAGTTTGGAGGTGCACTCCACAAATTATGTAGCTGGCCTTGGTGGGGAGGTTGGCAAAAGAAGTGTGTGTCTATGTGCAGAAATATGAGGGCTCCTCCCAAGGGGTGTGTGGCGAATACATGAAAGAGTGAATGAGCGAGTGAGTGAATGATCTGCGTGTATTGTGTGGAGCTCACGGATGAGGCTGCTGGAGGCCCACATTGCCTAGACCTGAGGCTGCTGCTGACTGTTGACCTACAGACGTGACCCCACCGCGGTGGCCCCCCAACTGCAGCGCTTGCTGGGTGTGCACCAGGCCTGAAGCAGCACCATGAGCATGGAGCTGGGTCAGGCTTGCCCGGGGCTCTGCTTTGAGAAACAGGGCGACGCCGCCTCAGGTGGAGGTGGCCCTGTCTTGCCTGTGAGGCCTCAGACTGCAGCCAGACAGACTTGAGTTCAAATGTGACTCTGACACTCTGACTAGTGGATGTGGCTAAGTGGGCTTTATGCAGGTGATTCATTTCTGAGCCTCGGTTTCCTCATCTGTGAAATGAGAATCACCAATTAGTGGTTGAGAGGATTAAATAAGGTAATGAGAGGAAAGCTCTTGGCAGTCAGAGCTTGGTAAATATTTGCAGTAATAATAATTATTATTCTCCCACAGTCTCTGGAGGCTTGGGTAAACAGTTACCTCTGCCCTTGAGTCTCTGTGAAATCACGAACAAGTCATTTAATCCTCCTGGGCCTCGGTTTCCTCTTCTGTGGAATTGAGATGAGAGCGGTTGAGCCCTTCTCTAATCTGGAAGGTCAGAACAGTGCCACACAGTCACCACGGTGAATCTTTGTGTTCTGCTGCGCACATGTGAGTCACTTATACCTCCTGACTCCGTCCCATCTGGGTTAGGCTTTCTCCAATCTGCCTACTCAGAGAAAAAGCGCCCTCCAGGTTTTAGAAGCATAGAAAACCCAGTCCCTGCAGCCCAGAGTCACCCTCACTCTGGAAAGTACGCCTGGGTGAACTTCAAGCTCCCGTCTGTGGTTGAATAAGAAAGGGGAAGGTCCGGAAGCTGGGGTAGTGATGGTGGCTGGGAGGATGAGCTGAAGGAGGACAAAAGAATTGAAGGCAAAATTCCCAGTAACCTTGCTTCCTGCCTTGGTTTAGGGCAGGAAGTAGCTCGGAAGCTGCAGAGAATTAGCCTCTGACAAAAGGCCGGTTTATCTCCCACTCACACTCTTCAGGACTGATTTGCCGGAGCCTCTAAAGCCCTGGGGAAGCCCTGAGAAGCCCCAGTGAAGTGAAGAAGCAGAGCCAGTGGCAATCAATGGCAGAAGCAGGCTCCAATGGCAGTTGGAGATACCTGGAAGGGGAGGCTAATGGGTCCTCAATGCCATCCCAGGGGGAGAAGGCGAGCTAGGGGGTCAGGCTGGGAGGGCTAAGTGACACTCCAGAGCTACTTAGCTTCCCTGTGCCTCAGTTTCCTCATCTGGAACATGGGACTGACAGTCAAATTTCCAGTCCTCATAGTGTTGCCTGGAACACTGAATGCTCCCAGGGTCTTAACAAAGCTGACACATAATGAGTGCTTTAGAAAGGTTATTGGTAGCATATTCTTTTTTTTTCTTTTCAGTGTTGTGTACCACCATTTTTTTTAGTAGCATATGTTTGCAGCATGACCATATTCTTTTTTGGGGGGTGTGGTGCTGGGGATCAAACTCAGGGCCTTGCACTTGCTAAGCAAGTGTTCTACCACTTGAGCTAAAGCTCCAGCCCCCATATTCTTTTTTAAATGAGGCTGCCCAAGCCAGTGTGGTGGCACATACTTGTAGACCAAGCATTCGGGAGGCTGAGGCGGGACGATCGTAGTGAGCCCAAGGCTAACCTGAGCTACATAGTGAGACCCTGTCTCAAAAAATCCAAGAAAAGAAAAGGGAAGGGCAGTAAGTTGTTGCTGTGACAGTCTGTCAGATCTCTTGTTCGAAGCCACCCCCTGTATTTTTGGCTGGCAGCATTCATTCATTCATTCACTCATTTATTCAATGAATATCTATGGAGTACATGGCAGCAAAGGGTAGCAGATGGAACCTGATGCGCCCCTGGACAGGCATCAGGATGTCAGAGTGAGCGCCAGCATTTATTCAACATTTACAGGCTTCGCCCTATGTGTTCGGAATCTCACTCACACAAGCATTGCTCAGGTGACAGAGGAGGGAGCCAGGTGAAGCCACAGACACAAGGTCACAGGGCTCCGAAGCAGCACCTCCACCTGCCTGACTCCGGGTCCCCCTCGCCCCGACCTCTGTGTGCTTCCAGATCTGGATCCCAGGTCTATCTTCCCGGTGGACCCCAGCCTCCTCCCCTCACTGCGCTGGCAGAGCCAGATCCCCAGAGGCCAAAAGGTGAGCTATTTTCTCTCATCCTCTGTGGCAGGATCTTTGTCATTTCCTCCCTGGTCCTCCTGACATGCAGAACAACCTTGGGGCTTTCCTCAGAGGGGAAGTCCAGGCTGGAAGCAGCCCGTGGAAAATGTGGCTGTGGTGCCTGCTGACCTTTGTCTCCCCAGCTGCAGAGCGCCGAGGCCCAGAGCAGACGGGGGCTTCTCTGGCCAGTGACCTGGAGGACTCAGACCTGGCCTCCTTCTGACTCTGTAGACAGAGACGAGTCACCGCCCCTCTCTGGGGTGAGCGGACAGTGACGAAGCTCCTGCCCTGCCCCTCAGCATGGCACTGAGGCGGGGCGCTCCATCTGCCTTTTCTCGTGGCGCTGGTGCAGGTCAGGTGGACAGACTGGGGAATGGGACCTGGTCTGGGTAACAGAGTGGATGTGGAAGCTGGTGAAACTCTTTGCGTGCAGCCCCAACTCCGTCTTCAGGCCTCCCTGCTGCCACCTGTGTCTAAGCCCTTGCCGGAACTGAGGTCCGGGGCCACGGGAGCCTGGGACAAGGTTCTCACGGGATGTGGCTGCTGTGGTCTGAGTGCTTGTGCTCCCAAAGTTCTTCTATTGAGACCCAACTCCCAGTGGGGTGTTTTAGGAGGTGTTTGTGTAGGAGGGTGATGGGGAAGGGATTAGGCTGTAAAGGCAGAAGCCTCATGAATGGGACTAATGCCCTTATGAAATAGGCCAAGGGAACTCATTTATGTGCCCCTTCTATTACATGAGGACACAGTGAGAAGTGGCCATCCATGAACCAGAGTGAGAACCAGAGTTCTTGTCAGATATAGACTCTGTGGAAGCCTTCATTTTAGACTTACTAGCCTTTAGAATTGTGAGAAACAGCCAGGTGTAGTGGTACACACCTGTAATCCCAGCACTCAGGAGGCTGAGGCAGGAGGATCACTGTGAGTTTGAGGCAACCCTAGACTGCATAATGAGTTCAAGGTTCAAGGCCAGCCTGAACCTTAGCAAGACCCTGTCTAAGAAAAAAAAAAAAGTGAGAAACAAATTTCTAGCTGAGCACAATGGCACACACTTGTAATCCCAGCACTCTGGGAGGCTGAGGCAGGAGGGTAACAAGTTCAAGTCCCATCTGAGAACTTAGTGAGACCTTGACTTAGTGAGACACAGTCTCAAAGTAAAAAATAAAAAGGGCTGGGGATATAGTGCAGAGTGAAGGCCCTGGGTTCAGTTCAATCCCCAGCACCACAAAATAAAATCAAACCAAACAAAATCACCCAGTCTTTGGGACATTTTATTATAGCAGCACAAATGCACTAAGACACATCCCAAAGCCAAGAAGGCATACATCATGACACTTGTGAGTCTTTCTGTAGCCTCCTTTTTTTTTTTTTTTTTTGTTTTTAAGAGTCTCGCTACGTAGATCAGACCTTGAACTCACAGCAGTCTTCCTGCCTCAGCCTCCCGGACGCTGAGATTATAGGTATGCACCACTGTGCCTAGTTTGCTCAGCCTCCTTGACATCTCGCTGTGCCAGTTTTGCTCCCTGACTTCCCCACAGGTGGAGATGGGTCAGGGAGCTTAGGCGCAGGAAGAGGAGACTCATGGCTACCAGACGTCCCTCTGGCAGAGAGCAACACTCACCTTGTGCCTAAACCTGGGAAACCCTCTCTAATCTTGGCTCTCGTCTTGGTTTTCCGCATCTACACCATGAAAGGCCTGTATCATGGCCCTCAGAGTGGCCTCTGACTTTCCAAGCCCCACATGGGCCCCTGACCTCTGTCCTCTTGGGTCTCCAGGCTCCAGCCTGGAGCAAATGGAGACCAGTCCCACCCTCAAGGGATTCCATCTGGGGTTTTAACTCCCTGACTCCATCTGCTGCAGCAGCCCCCAGATACTCTCCAAAGTGGACAGAAACCAAAGGGAGGGGGCAGGGCCATGTCCCTTCCGGGGAGGGGGAGGAGGGGCGGCTCTTAACAGAGAGAACAGAGAGGTGCCTGCCCCCTCTGCAGGCTGGGCCTGAGGGAAGGGGCTGTGGGGGAGGGCTCCTGCTTCCACCCACCTGTGGGGCTCTGCGTGTATCTGAATTTCTTTCCACACAGACGTGAGGGAAAGCCTTCTCCACAGGCAGTCTCGGTGCGTGAATATTTTAGTCTGCTGGAACCACAGTCGTAGCATTACAAAACCTCAGTATGCTGCAGAATTCTGGAATCTCAGAGGCCCAGAACGCTGGGCAGGGTAGAAAAGTCAGTCATGAGGCTTTTGACTTTTAAACCATGCTCCCAACACTGTAGCCACCAGCCTCATGAGGCTTTGGCACACTTGGACTGTGACTTGTCCAAGTTGAGAGCTGCCAAGAGTGTGGAAGACACGGGACTCTGAAGACCTTTGTGCAGACTAAAGAAATGAAGATGTCTCATTGGGAATTTCTTCATGTTGATTCCTTGTCAGAATGATAACATTTGGGTATGTTGCATTAAATGCAATATATTTCTCAAATTAATTTCACTTATTTCTTTTATGTTTTAAAATGTGGTCTGTGGCCATGTAGCTCAGTGGTAGAATATGAGTTTAGCTACACCTCTGGCACAAAGTCAAACCAACAAACAAAAATGTGTATTGTGTGTAAACACCATTTTCTTTGTCCATTCATTTGTTATTGGATATACAGGCCATTTCCAAAATTTAGCTATTATGAATTGTGCTGCTATAAACATGGGTATACATGTATCACTGTAATATGATGTCTTCAGCTCTTTCAGGAAGATACCTAGAAGGGGACTAGCCGGGTTAAATGGAATTTCTAATTTTATTTATTTATTTACTTACTTTGAATTTCTAATTTTAGTGTTTTGGTGTTTTTTTTTTTTCGGAAGTGGAATTAAACCCAGGGCCTTCATGCTGAGCTACATTCCCAGCCCTTTTAAAATTTTTTTTTACTAATGTATTTATTACTATTATTATTATTTGGTTTTTTTTGGGGGGGTGCTGAGGATCAGACTCAGGGCCTTGTGCTTGCTCGGCAAGCACTCTACTACTTGAGCTAAATCCCTAACCCCTATTATTGGTTTTTTTGAGACAGGGTCTCACTACATAGCTCAGGCTGGCCTTGAACTCACTATGTAACCCAGGCTGGCCTCAAACTCACAGCGATCCTCCTGCCTCAGCCTCCTGAGTGCTGGAATTACAGGTGTGCACCATAATACCTAGCTCCTTTTTTTTTTTTTCCTTTTTTTATTTTGACACAAGGCCTTGCTAAATTGCTCAGGCTGGGCTTGAACTCAAAATCCTCCTGCCTCAGACTACCAGAGTACTAGAATTACAGGCCTGCACCACTGCCCATGGCTCTGCTGTGTTCTTTGAGTGGTCATAGGGAATGTCCCAGTTGTGGGTGGGACCTGCTTCCTGAAGCTTCTTTCACCCTCATGCTGGGTTCCTGCACCACTTCCCAGGGCCTCCCTCCTCCTCCCCAGGAAAGGCAGGGAGTCTGGGGCCTGCTCCTCCTTCCTAGGCCATTGCCCTCCAGGCCACAGGACCCACCTCCACACCTGTCCCTGCAGGTGGGCTTCAGGGACACCCCACCCCCCTGGTACCCTTAACTCACCCATCTCTCAGCAGAGATGAAGGCGGTGGGGAGAGATGGCAGGGAGGGCATTCTGGGTCCCCAGAAATGGAGTGGGGTCCTTAGTGTCTCCCACATTGTGGGTTATCCGCTTCTCCACCTGGGTGAGTGGCCTGCATCTTGTGGTCTTCGGGCACTGCTGTTTCCAGCTTCAGCTTTGGGAAGATGTGTAAGGGATTGGCCACTGCAGGTCCTGGGATAAGGGGAACCCAGATCTCAAGAGGTAGATTTTTTTTTTCAAGAGGTAGATTTAAAGGCCCCTCAAAGTCTTCAATTTAAAAAAAAAAAGTCTTCAATTTTAAGGCTGTCTGGGGAGAGAAAAGGAAGGAGCTTTGTATTGACCGGAATTCCAAGGCAGTACTGGGGTATGACCCACTTGAGGGGCCTCATACAGAGGGCAGTCGGGGAAGGCTCCCTGGAGGAGGTGAAGGCGGTGGGGAGAGATGGCAGGGAGGGCATTCAAGCAGAAGGCATGGGCGATGCACGGGCCTGTTCCCAGAGCTTGCTGGTCCCAGGCTGCCTGGAGTAAAGGGGTCAGAGGGTGATAGGGCTGTGAGGACAGGCAGATCAGCCAACCTAGGGTAGCCTAGGAGCTAACTGCAGTGTGTGTGGTGTGGTGTGTCTGTGCGGGAGTTTGAGAGACAGAGGAACAGGGACAGAGATACAAAGAAAGGATATAGACAAAGAACCCAGAGAACTATAAAGAAATGCCAAGTAAAAATAACAGCAACAACTAGAGCTGTGCCAAGCATGGCACTAAGCAGTTTCCTAATATCTCATTTAATCTTCTCAACAACACTACAGGATGAGTATTATTATCCCCATTTGAGAACATACAGTTGTGTCCAGCATGGTGGTGCATGCCTGTAGTCCCAGCACTTGGCAGACAAAGGCAGGAGGATCACCTTAAATTCCAGGCCAGCTTGAGCTACATAGTGAGCTCAAGGCCAGCCTGAACTGCATAGCGAGACCCTGTCTCAAAAAAATAAAAAATAGGGAGTTTGGTAGTAGAGCGCTTGCCTAGTCTGTGCAAAGCCCTGAGTTGGGGTTAGGGTTAGGATTAGGATTCCCAGCACCACTCCTCCCCCAAAAAGGGTGGGGAGGAATATACAACTGAAGCCAGGATGGAAGGCAGGCTTGGGAGAACAGGATGAATGAGTGTGTGCATTGTGTTGTCTCCTTCGCTCTTCCCTCCTTCAATCCCAGCTCATCCCAGGACGGATCTAGCCCAGACAGGCTGGAGTGAAGGGAGGGCCTTGGAATGGTAAGAATTTCCACGCCTGTTGGAGCAGATAGCCCCAGATGAGGGCCGGCCACTGTGCTGTCTGGAGCCAGTTTCCTTCCCACTGTGGTCTGCCCTGCTCCCTCCTGTGCCCTTTCCACCAAGGACCCAGGACGGGGTCTAGACCTGACCTTGGGAACCTGGGTCTTGCAGGTGCCCTGCCGCCGGCTTCGGACCTGCAGCAGCCAGGCAACCGGGAGAGCTACCAGCTGAGGCTTCCTTGGGTCCAGCCTCAGCTCTGCTTGCAGTTCCTCCTAGTTTGGGCGATTCCCTGCTGTCCTCGCTGGGCCTCAGTTTCTTCATTTCTGTAAAGGAGGAGAACTGGAATAATCTGACAAACTCAGTTGCCAACAGAGTCCAGGAGAATAATGCAAACATGCATACAAAGCGGGGGGGGGGGTTGGCTTAGCGATGGAGCACCTGCCTGCGACGCCTAAGGCCTTGGGTTTTTTGTTTTGTTTTTTGAGATAGGGACACCCTATGTAGCGCAGGCTGTCCTTGAACTCACTATTTAGACCAAGCTGGCCTAGAACATGCTGCTGCATGTGCCACCACACCGGGCAGCCTTGGGTTTAATCACTGGCCAAAAACAAACAATCTGGGCTTGATGGCACAGGTTTGTAATCCCAGCACTCTGGGGGGCTGAGGCAGGAGGACTGCAAATTCAAGCCCAGCCTGAGCAATTTAGGGACTCGGCAAGATCCTGTCTTGACGTTAAAAAATATATTTTTTTAAAGGCTAGGGGGCATAGTTTAGTGTGAAGGCTGTGGGTCCAATCCCCAGTATTAAAAATAATAATAATAATAAAGTAAAGCAAATAAGCCCAAACTGAAGTGACTGTATGTGTGGAGTGGTGGGCGCTGAGGGACATGGATGGCACAGGCCACCCTGGGCCCGGGGAGCTGTCCACTCTGCTCACTCTTGCCTGGCCCCCACCCGGCCCTGCCCTCAGGGAACTCTAGGCACCTATCTGATAAAGGTCACTGAAAACCAAAGGGGCTTGGAGTGTTGTCCTTGTCAGCTTGTGATGCACAGCACAGTGAACACAGTGAAAGGGGAAATTAACTAGTTTGTTTGCCGAAGCCTTTATCTTTTTCCATGAGGAGTTTGCAGATCTTTTATCCAAACCTTCCCAGTTATCTAAGTCCAGCTAAACCCTCCTTTGGGGACTTAGCCAGGTGGCCTGAAGTCCTTCTTTTCTTTACAGCTTGGCTCTCCTGTGGGGTGGCCAAAACTCTGTGTTCTCTTCTGCACAGAAAGGTGAAAATCCCCAGCGTGTGTACCTCTCAGGGCTGCTGTGGGGCCCCCGGGGAATTGTTGTAAAGATGAGAAGGTGCTTTATTAAACACCAGAAAAATAGCAGGGTGTGGTGGTGCATGCCTGTAATTCCAGCACTCCACTCGGGAGGCTGAGGCACGGGGATTGCCATGAGTTTGAGGCCAGCCTGGGCTACATGGTGAGTTCAAGGCGAGCCTGAAATAGATGAAGAGATCCTGCTGGGGATTTAGCTTAGTGGTTAGAGTGCTTGCCTTGCAAGCACAAGACCCCGAGTTCAATCCCCCGCACAAAAAAAAAAAGAAAGGAACTCTACTAGCCACTGGGAGTGTGGGGTGCTCTGGGAAGACCTGGCATGCATCTTCAGGTTCTGCTTGACAGGAAACCTGGCCCCCAAGATAGGACCGCTCTGGGCGCCAGCTGGACAAGCTCTTCGAATAGCAGCACCACTGATGAAAGTGTGTGTCCCAGGGAAGGGGAAGGGAACCCCATGGGAGCGAGGGAAGGAAACCCCAAACCCAGGCATCTTGAGTGGTCTGGGGCCTTATGGCCCCTGGGAATCCAGAGGCAGGGAAAGTACTGACAAGAATTCAGACTTTTAGTTGGTTGAATAGAACTGGATTCGAAGACTTGGGCTGCTCCTCCTGTCTGTGTGATCTTGGGGAAGTTGCTTCCTGTCTCGGAGCTGCCTGTCTGCAGGTTGGTGAGGTGACGAAGTTAAGACAGCAGGCGCAGGGGCCAGAGTAGGAACTCATTGCTGCCAATTTTCCTTGTGCCCTATGTCAGAAAGTCTTTGGTTTCCAGAATGATTTCTGTGCATTGGCCATTTAAGGCCTGGGGGCCCTCCCATTTTACAGACTGTCTTTTTTTGTTTAACATGTCAAGGTCTGCTGGAAAGGTCTGCTGGGAAGCACACAGTCCTCGTCCTTTGAAAAGTTCACTCTGTGTATTCTGCATGTGTGTGTGTGTGTGTGTGTGTGTGTGTGTGTGTGTGAAAGAGAGAGGGAGGGAGGACAGAGAGGAAATGAGGAAATGGCTACACCATGTGGTCAGTGCTGTAATTATGGTGACCATGTTCTCCAAACCACAAATCAGGTCACATGGGCTGACAGAGACTATTTTCTGCCTCCACTGAAGTCCAAACATGAAATCACATGTAGTTATACATTCATTGTATCACCTTTTACTTTTTTTTTTTATTTTCCTTTTTTTTGGTGCTGGGGATCAAACTCAGGGCCTTGTGCTTGCAAGGCAAGCACTCTAACCACTGAGCTAAATCCCGGGCCCATCACCTTGTATTTTTTTTAAATTTTTTTTTTATTTGTTATTTTTAAAAAGCAGTAAATGACATGAAATTTGGATCATCCTTGACAAATTTCCAGAAAAATGGCTAGAACTGTGACTGGGGCCCATGCAGCTCTCTAACCAGAGCAGCAGGGTTTCCTGAAGGAGGTGCTACTTACCAGGGCTTTGAGGGCTGAGTAGGAGGTCTGCAGGCAGAGAAAGGGAGGTGGCCTAAGTGTACTTGGGACAGGACCTACTCTTCTTGTTCTTGCCTGTCCTGCTGGCTAAAGGCATAGGTGTCTGTTTCTTTGAGTTATTTTTTACTTTTATTGTTCCAAAGACCCACCCTAGCTTCTTGGGCAACAAAATTGCTACAGACCTTAGAATAGCAGGGTTACATTGTATTACATCTTCCTATGGCTTTAGAGGTCTGTCTGCAGCAGACTGCACAGGACATTGCTGAGGAGAGGACCACATCCACCTTGTTCATCCTTGTGTCTCCTCCTCCGCCCCCACCAGGACAGTGTGAGGGAGAGTCTGGAAGAGGTACTAACCAATCTCAAATGGCACTTGCAGGCAGTGTCCTCTGTTCTGTGATGAGTCCATTCAGTCTCCTTTCCTCTTTGAGGCAGCCGGGATGTGCCAGTTGCCACCGTGCACCTGGTGCTGTATAGAGCTCAGGGTTCAGGCTTGTTTGAGACAAACTCAGTCCCGCCTGCAGAGTCTCCACTGACAATGAACTCCAAGGGTGGTGAGGAGGGAGATGGAGTGTGTACCAGGAACCTGGCCTGGATTCGGGGTTTAGGGAAGGCCCAGGAGGAAATGAAGTTTAACCTGGAACCTAAAAGATCATGGTGAGTCATATAGCTAACATTTATACAGTGCTTACATGTAACAGATACCACTAAGGGTTTTTTGTAGGTAGCTTATTTAATTTTTACAGTCAGCCTTAGGAAGCATATACTGTTATTACCCAGTTTGTTTAATTTATTTATTTGAGACGGGGTCTCACTATGTAGCTCAGGCTGGCCTTGAACTCTTGGGGATCCTCCTGCCTCAGTCTCCTGAGTGCTTGGATTATAGGTGTGTGCCACCATACTGGGCTAGTTCATGTAATTTATTTTATTTTATTTTTTCGGGGGGCTGGGGATCGAACTCAGGGCCTTGTGCTTGCAAGGCAGACACTCTGACCACTGAGCTAAATCCTCAGCCCCTAGTTCATGTAATTTAAATGTGGCAAAGCCAGAATTCAAACCCAGGGAATCTGGATGGAATCCAGACCCTTAATGAAGCACAGGTCAGTTGAAAGGGATGTGTGTGTCCACTAAGGACAAAGACATGATGGGGATGGATGCCATGGCAGAGCTTTCATCTCGGAGCAAGGGGAGCTGCTGGTGGTTTTCAGTAGGAAATGGGCAGCATGAGGCTGCATTAAAGCTGGGGGCGGGGTAAAGAGAAGATAGCTGCCACATGGGTCAAGGCAGAGAAGATAGGAGGACTGGATTAGGGGGAGTGATGAGGATGGGGGGATGGGGTTGGGTGGGAGAAAAGAAAAAAACTGAAGGGCGTGGTGGCACATTACCTGTAACCCTGCACTCAGAAGGCTGAGGCAGGAGGATTGCCACCAGTTCAAGGCCAGCCTGGGCTACACAGTGAATCTCTGTCTCAAAAAAACAAAACAAACAAGCAAACAAAACTGGAGGCAGGAGCAATGGGACTGGCTTATGGGTGGGATGTGGGGTCTGGACTGGACATGGGGATGGGGCACGCATGCAGGAGAAGGGGTTGGGGCAGAGTACAGAGGGTAGCTTTTGACCTGTTCACTTGGAGCTGGCTTTGGAGGACGCCAAGGAAGCTGTCCAGTGCAGATGAACTCATGGTGAGACTCACTGAGGAGGGGCGTGGACAGGACAGGGGTGTCCAGAGCGGCAGAAGGTCCCGAAGGGGGGCAGCAGGGCAGCTCAAGGGCAGGTTTTAGGGGTCCCTGGGTGGGTCCCCTAGAAATTCAGGTCTCAGCCTAGCTTCTCCTGCCAGACCACTCCCTGGGCGGGCCAGGCCTCCCCACCTGCCTCCCAGGCCTCCCCGTAACAGCCGGCTGGAAGGCTCTGGCCTGGCTCAGCCAGCAGCACTCTGCAGACTGGAGAAGAGGAGGAAGGGCTGTCAGGGACATGGAGTCACCCCAACCTGTAGGCCGCTCCCCCCATGCGAGGACACACCCTCTGCACACGTGCCCTGGCTCCGCTCAGCCTGGAGCAGCCCCTCAGCTGCCCCGCCCCTCCCGTTCCACATCCCACAGGTGATTGTTCACCTCCTTGGTTTCCACAGCCCTCCCTCCACCAGGCCTGCAGATAAGGTCTGGTCCACGGAGGAGGCAGTCATACCGGGTCTCCCATCATCTGTTCCTGGCCCTGTTCAGGCCTCTTGCTCATTCTTTCCTTCCTGCTTCCTCCATCCCTCTCCCCCGGCAACACTCAGCTTTTCCTGAGACCTTTCCACATGGCCTTTGCACGGGTTGTGCCGTGTGCCCCCCACTCTCCCCGACCCTCTCAGAGGCTGCCCTCCTCATTGACTCCCTTCCTTTGCTTCTCTCTCCCTGCGAGCCACAGCACCTGCCCTCACCCTGCCAGCAGGCTCAGTTTGGCCAGCTCCTGACTACGAGGAACATGCGGGGCATCTCACAGTGACTTCTCCAGAGTGCATGCCACATGTCTTTCAACTCTGTGTCTCTTGGCAGGCACACAGAGCCACAGAAGAGACACTCAAGGCTGCTTGCCGGTGGGGCTTGCTTACTGTGCCTGAGACCCAGGCCATCTTCTAGGACTTTGGATTGCCTGCCACAGGGACTCAGATCACCAAGGATTTGCAAGTCTCTGCTGTTTTCCCTGGTTGGCCCCACTGGTGGTGGCTGGAGTACGTACTTGGATGTCACAAGCTATCCTATGGGACTGCAGCCACCATCCCTAGGCTCAGTCCTTGCTGACTATACTACCACACTCTAAGGTGTCACACAGGCACAGATGGGAACCTGAAGCCTGGTCCTGTCTCCCGGATCTGTGTGTTCAGGCCTCTACATCTCTCCCTTTGGGAGATGAGAGTAGGCGATGAGAAACCCCTTTCCTCAGCACAAGGGGGTAACTTTGGGGAAACGGGATGGGTCTGTCCCATCCTTACAGGTCCAGCTGGACTTCTTTATGCTCTTTTGTTTTGCTGTGATACATTTGGAGCTTTAGTCCTGAGGTTAATAATCTTGAGCCTCTGAAGGTCCTGAGACTCCAGCAATCCAGTTTTCCAAATTTGCCTCGGGCCTTCCCCAGACCCACACAAGCAGGATCTCCAGGGGAGGGGCCGGCAAACTGTGTCATTAACAACTTCCTCGAAGGGAGGGATCCACAACCAACACCCCCACCTCCCCACCCCCCATTTTACAGGCTACTCCAAGGATGGCGGAAAGGTCTGAACTGGGAGCTGTGGGATATGAGCACCAGCTTGGGTCTTGGCTACGTATGACTCCCAAAAGCCATCTCATCTCTCCGGGGCTCAGCGTTCCCATCTGCTTACTGGGGACACTTTGCCTGACACGTGCGGACCTTGTGGTGGATGGGATACCCGTGGGGGTGGGAAACAGGCTCGGTGGGATATGAAATTTGCGCAAAGTCATTCACCTCTCACTTGCCTGTTAACTGCCAGGCAGAGGATTCAGCTGGAAACTACTTGTTAGGGGAGATGACATTCTAGTGAACAACGAACCAGTGCGGGAGCCAGATAATCACGATAAAGGACGGCTAGGGGTTTGGGCAGCAGGGCAAGAAGGTGTGTGCTGGGGGAGGTCCTGCAGGGGGAGGGCGGTGTCACTCTGGCTGAGACCTGGCGGTGAGGGAGCTGTCCGAGGAGGCCCCGGAGGGCTGTCACCAGCCCGGCGCTGGCTGGCGGAGCCGGGAAGCCCCCGCGGGCCCGGCCAGGGCGCTCTTGGGGCCCTCCGAGGCACGGCGGGCGCGGGTCTTTGTCTCCCTAGTTCTCGCTGCCGCCTCTTCCGACCCCCAGCGCTGTTCCCGCTCTGACCCCGAATAACTTGTTGGTTCCCCCGGGCTTTGTCTCCCGGGGGTCATCGCCCCCGGGACCCGCGGCAGCTGCCCGGGCCCTCGTGGGTCTCGCCTCTGACCCCCGGCCCCCGCCCCTACCCGCTCGAGCCCGGGGTCAAAGGCAGCCGCGTCACGTGGTCGCCGAGCAGCACCGAATCGGCCGGGAGAGCCGAGGGAGAATCCGGGTGGAAGCCGAGAAGCCCAGCGCCGCTCGCAGCGCGGGTCCCGCCCCGGCCCCCGCCCCGGGGCGCCCGCCGCCCGCCCCCCGCACGGATCTCGCCGGCATCCGCGCCCGGCCGGACCGAGCCCCGTGCGCACGGCCGCGCTCCGGCGAGGTAGGCGCGGGCCGGGGCTCGGGGTCCGCGGGGCCCCTCGGCGCCTGTGCGCGCCGCGCGCCCCACTCCCGGCCTGCGGGGGCCCCTCCCCGCCGCGGGACGGGCGCAGAGCCGCGGGGCCTGGGGGCTGGGCGCCGGGAGCGGGCGGGGAGGCGGGCGGCGCGCGGGAGGCGGAGCGCGCGGCTGCGGCGTGGAGCGGGGGCGGCGGCGGCCGCGAAGGGGTTAACCCGGCCGGAGACCCCGGCGCCCGCCTCCCCGGGAGCGCGCTTGCCCGGTGGCGCCCCAGCCGCGGCAGGTAAGGGGCCTGGGGGCCAGAGGGCTGGGGCAGGGCGATCCCACGTCGCCGAGCCGGCGGGGCCCGAACCGGGCGTGCAGGCCGCGCGGGGCCCCAGCGGCCGCCGGCGCAAGTTTGGTGCGGGCGGGCGCCGGGAGGGCGGTGGCGTCCGGGGCCCCGCGCTGGGTGCGGGGACGCAGGGCCGAGGGCGCGCGGGGCCGGCGGGGTGCGGGTCGGGGCGGCGCGGCAGCTGTAGGTCACGGATAATGTCACTCAAGAGGAATGCCTCCTCCCCCTCCCCGGCTCCGAACAGGGGAAACTTTTGTCTGATGAGGGAAGGGGTTAGAGGCCGGGTCCCGGCTGGGAAGGGGAAGGCAGCCCGACCGGTTTTCTGCGGGCTCTGCGCGGCCTGGTCTCTGACTCCCCTCTTCCCTCGGTTCCCGGAGAGACGAGTGCCCCCCTGACGCTGCTCTGTAGTGCTCTGGGACAGGAGTGAGGAGGGGACGCCGTAGGACGCTGGAACCTGCCAGGAATCTGAGGACGCCACCTGGATCTTCCGTGCCAGGAACGGTGCCAGGCTCGGGGATAGAGGGAGCCCCACCCCCCTCACGCCCCATTGTCTGTCCTCCCCCTGCCGCCAGGGGACCGTCGGCGTGGCCTAGGGCAGTGTTACCCCGTGGTCTGAGGGTCTGTTAGACCTAGGTGTTGGTCGCTTCCCAGCTCAGTGACCTTGAGCCGATTCCTTCCCTTCGCCTAGTCTCAGTTTCCTTACTTGTGAAATGAGAAAAAGTATCTGCCACAATGAGGACATGAGTCTGCGTACCTCAGTAAATGTCAGCATGCTTATATTCAACAAGTATTTATTGCATGTTTACTACATGCCGGGCACTGGGCTGATTAATTGCTTTACATACATTATCTCATTTAGCTCTCCCATGTTATTATTAGCCACATTTTATAGAGGATGAGACGGAGGCGTGGAATGGTAAAGGTCACACTGCTAGGAAGTGTGGCAGCTGAGACTGACCCCTGATCCCAGCCCTGTGTCTCAGCCACCAGTCTCTATAAGGTCTTGCCGTGACTGGGCTCATGGTTTCATTTTCATGTGAAATTATGTGGACACCTGCCCCTCCTCCCCATCACCCCAGCCCCAGGTGATGTTCCCTTCTCTCTGGCACTTGCCTGGGTGAGTCTTGTGCCTGGCTCTTGTTAGTGAGGGCAGCTGGAGCAGGAGGGGCGGTCAGTTGGAGCTCTGGCCTGGAGCTCGGCGATCCGTGGCAGGAAAGCTCTCTCAGTGTGGGTGGTGCAGGGAGGAGCCTGTCTCCCTGGCTCCAGCTGGGGACAGCTGGTGGCTTTGTCAACATGCCTCTCCTGGGGCACCCAGGCCACGACAGAGCCTTTCATCTCCGCTGAGACCACCAGGTCACTTTCAGATCAGCAGGGGGCAGAAGTGGGGCTCAGAAGTGCCAACCTGGGCAGATGAGAGACCTGAGGCCATGGGACTTATATCCCAAATGTACGCTTATGTGACTTGGCCACGGGTCCTCTTTGCTACTGTGGGCCATGTCATGGCGCCTCAGCCCCAAAGGTGCTTGAAGCTAGATATAGGGGGCAAACTTTGAGCCAGTGTGAGGATTGCTGAATCCCAGTGGAAAGTGAGTGTGTTCGCATCCGCTAGCTCAGAGCTGGACACTGTAGGCTCTCGGGGAAACATCCCGGAAGTGAATGGGTGGGGTGGTTTAGACTCCCAAGGCTTTCACACCCTGGGCTGGCCCATTTTTTGTTTGTTTTTGAGACAAGGTCTCACTGTATAGCCCAGGCTGGCCTTGAAATCACTATGTAGCCCAGGCTGGTCTTGAACGCTTGATCCTTCCGCCTCAGCCTCCAGAGTGCTAGGATCACAGGTATGTGTCACCATGTCTAGGTATGGCCCAGTCTTTTGATGGAGTGATATGCTACCAGTCAAGCTCTGATTGGGAGCCTTGAGTAATTACTTTAAAAATAGAAAACAAATGGGTGTTTAATTAATGACATCTTAAAACCTGGGGCGAGAGTGGTGAGTGGGGTAGATAATAAGTTTGGGGAGGAGAGTTTAGGCATCACAGCACTGAGTAGGACTTGCCATGGTGTGTAGGCTCTGGGGCCCCAGGAATGGGAACCTTCCTGGGCTGAGAGTTCACTATCAGCTCATAGGAACAAGAGTGAAAATTCCACTAAGCTGCATCTTGAGAGGACTCAGACAAACAAGAGGGATGAATGGCCTGACAGGTCTGGAGGGGCCGGGCTGTCACTTGTCCTGTGGTCAGACTTTCCTGGTCATCATGATCAGAGCAGGAGGAAAGACCTCTGGGGGAGTCAGCAGGTGAAGGGAAAGAACCAGCAACAAGAGATGAGTAGTGAGTCTCCTGTCACAAGTGAGTATGTAAGGAATAGGTTTGCAGTCACAGACTGAGGATATGGTCCAGAATGAAAAGCCATAGACTGGGGGTTGGCCTAGGAGCCAGCTGAGAAACTGTGCATCTGGGCTGCGGTCTTGGCAGCCCACAGCGCTCTGCCCCGGGCCTGTGACCTGCTGGTCTGTGCTTTGGGCCTCATGTCTGTACTTCAGGACCAGAGCCAGGCTTGGGAGTCTCTGAGGCTGGGCGGACTTCTCCTGGATTGGAATTTGGTTTTGAGTATGGCTTGAAATATCTGGACTGTGTGGAGGACTTGGGCACTTTTTACTTGAAGTGGAACGTTAGGGTAATTTGTTAAATATGTATGGAAAATGTCTGTGGTGAGGGGTGACAGGGGACTTGAAGTAGTGTGAGGTGCTGCTAGGTTTTTGCTGGAGAGGTTCCTGGCCTGGAGGGGGAGGAAGGACAAGATCCAAGTGACAGCTCTTGGGCGGGATGTGACCAGTGTTGGAGCTAGATGGGCTGTGAGAGGGCAGCAGAGGGAGAGCGCTCTGCTGGTTAATGTCAGCAAGGTTTCCCAGAGGAAGAAGTGTCGGTGAGGTTGCAGGCTGTGGGAGGGGGACAACGGGGACAAGGCTGAATCATGGGGGACTTGGGGGCTGACAGAGAGGACAGGGTTGTAAGCAGCTCATTGAGTCGATGCCTGCCACTGTGCCTTGTGTCAGGCAGCATGCCAGGCTCTTCACAGACACCCATTGAAATCGCACAATGTCCTGCAAGGAGCTGTTGCTACCGTCGCTACTGCTGGTAACCTCACCCCCGCCCTGTTTTCAAATGGGGGAAACAGAGGCTCAGAGAGGCGGAGTCACTTACAGAGCTGGAACTTGAACCCACACCTGATCTGTCTGAGCCCTATCATGTTGCTTAGGAGTCATTTTGCCAAAGATGGTGGCATGACTGGCAGGGTTGGGACCAGCACAGGGATGATGCTTATCTTGACCCAGCAGAGAGCTGACCAAGGTCTGACTCAGGCCATGGAACTGAGAAGGAAGGAGGGAGGGGCTGCAGGATGGTGCAGCTGCCTGGAGAGTGGGGTCATCACAGATGGCCTAAGGTGTGGGAAAGGACACTTAAGGAGCAGTGTCACTACATTCAAATCCTTGGAGGCCAAGGGCAGTCTATGGGGCTTTTCTTTTCTTCTCTCTCTTTTTTTTTTTTGCCACAGCGTCTCACTATGTAGTTTAGACTGGCCTCAGACTCAGTGATTGTTCTGCCTCAGTCTCCCTGGTGCTCCATCACACCCAGCCCTGTAGGGGCTTTTAGGGCAGAGACAGTATCAAAGGTGACAGCTCTAGGGAAGATAACTCAGAAGTGAGCTGCCCAGGGAGGAGGTGAGGAGCCCATCGCTGAAGGGTACACAAAATAGTTGCAGAGGCGAAGAGAGTGAAGGAAGATGTGCCCCAGCAGGGTCAGCCTGGTGGTTGCTCTCAGTTCCCTTTTCACCAGAGAGCCTCAGCATTTGGGTGGTGCCTGGCCAGCGTCCAGCCCCTGCTTTTCCCATAGCTTTTGGAGCTGCCCTGCTGTGGTCTTGGGAAGTCCCACATACGGGGCCGTGTCCTGTGTTCAGAGTGCACTTAGCCCAGCCTCTGGTGGTGTCTGGGGCAGTGGCCAGAGCCTGTGCTGTGAGGACTGTGCTTTCCCAGAGGACTTGGACCTCCACTTTGATTTCCTTCTGTGAAATGGGGGCAGGCTTCTTTCTGTCCTCCTCAGTAAGCCGTTAAGCTGAATCATGCGGCAGGGTGAGTGTTGGGCTTTGGAAAGGGGCTGTGGTGTGAAAGTGGGGCGGGCAGGTGGAGGTTGCTGCCCAGCGGGGTTGCTCCCCTCCTTTACTGTGGTGGAGGTTAGAGGAGAGTCCAGTGGAGGTGTTTTGCTGTGGGGCTGCTATACAGCCTTGCCCATCAGCTTGGGTCTTGGAAGTCTGGAGCTCAGGGGAAGGGGGTTGTGTCCTGAACTGTGTGGCCTCTGGGCTAAAGCCAGTGGGCCACCAAAGCTCTTTTCTAGGTGGAGGACGCTTGGTGCTAAGCTGCCTCTTGGCTTTCTTTTTTAAATCTTGAAGCAGGATGGGTTACTCTAAATAGGTTAACTCAATCAACTTTTTCTTTCTTCCTTTTTTTTTTTTTTGAGACAGGGTCTCACTATGTAGTTCAAGCTGGCCTTCTACCCACTATGATGGTCCTCCTGCCTCAGCTTCCTGAGTGCTGGGATTATGGGTGTTGCCACCATGCCCAGTTTCTAAATTGAAAATATGCAGAACAAATAAGCATTTGTTTATTTGAGGGCAAAGTATGGAAGATGGACAGCTCTCCTTGTCTCATCCCTCGCAACTCTTAAGCAGAATGTGCCTCTGTTTATAATCATTGCTGGGGATTGAATCCAGTTCCTTTGTATTGCATTATATCCCCAGACCTTTTTTTATTTTGAGACAGGTTCTTGCTAAATCACTAAATTGCACAGACTGAGCTCAAACTTGCAATCCTCTTGCCTCAACCTCCCATTGAGTGCTGGGATCACTGGTGTGTACCACCATTCCAGGCTTGTTTTCTTTTTTTGGTGCCGGGGATTGAACTCAGGGCCTTGTGCTTGCTAGGCAAGCACTCTAACCTCTGAGCTAAATTCCTAGCCCAGGCTTATTTTCTTGAGATGGACTCTTTCTGTGTAGCCTAACCTGGCTTTGAACTCAGGATCCTTCTGGCTCAGCCTCCTGAGTGCTGGGATTACTGATGTGTGCCACTATGCCCAGCCAGAGCTTGCTTCCTTTCACCTACCTGGCTGTGCCCTGTCCCATCCTACCTCTGTGCTTCTGCTTCTGGTGAGGAGGTCGGCCGCAGTTATTTCCCTCACCTCCACCAGTGTCCTCCCGGGCAGTGTACAGCTCCAGTGTTGCCTCTCCCATGAGGCTGTTCCTTATTCTCCAGAGCTGGTGCTCTGGAGAAGATCCCGTGCTCTTCTTTGTGTGTGTAGAACCCGTTACACGGCCCTGTTTGAACTCTGGTTCCTTAAAAACCTGTTTCATTCTCTAGGGTCTGTGCTCCAGAGGCAGAGGTACATGTGGCCCATTTCCAGAAGAGGAGGGCAGGATTGCAAAGTGGAGTCCAAAGTTCTGGGTTCAAATCCCAGTTCTGCAACCATTAGCTGTATGTCACCATTAGCTAAGTCTCTCTGGGTATTAGTTGCCTCCCCTACAAGATGGGGCTAAAATTAGTGTTTTCGTAAGGAGGTTGAGCAGAGCAGTGCTGGACACATAGTAGAGTTCTGTTGGTAGGAGCAGTTCAGAAATAGACTAGTTTTGTTGTGTATGGCCGGGAAGCCATTCATCCTTGCAGGAATGGAAGGAAGACTCCCCCGAATCCAAGGCGAGTCTGGAGGGAGGAGCAGAATCCTGGAGCTCATGTGTGATTAAGATGTGGGGGGGGGGGGGACAAGGGCAGATTCTGAACATTCTGCCTCATGGACCAAGAAGGCTTTTTTCAGATGGGAAACTGAGGCCTGGAGAGAGGCAGCAGGTACTGATCACATCCAGGAAGCCAAGGTTTCCTCCCTTTGTTAGGCCGGTGCTTCCCCTCCTTTCCTGTCCCCAGGGTAAGATGCTGTGTTGAAGGGCATCTAAAGCTTGCATCAGATGAGTGGGACTAGTGGCCCTGTAGCTGCCTTCGAGACCAGGCATCCATCTCCATACAAGCATGGGCTGTGGGTGGGAGCTCTGTGGGGCCTCTCGTGCCCCGGGAAGGAGGAGGTGATGGCGGCAGGGAGAGGTGATATGGCCTTGATCTTGTGCCTGGGAGGGAGATCTAGACAGAGCCATGTTTGGAAGTGAGGCCTGGAGCCAGACGGGCTGGGCTCAGATCTTTGCTAGGTCCCTTCCTGCCTGTGGACCTTGGGCAAGTGGTTTACTTTTTCATCTGTTCAAGAGGGATAATAATTGTCCCCATTTTACAGCATTTATTATTGTTGTTGTTACTGGTTTTTTTTTTTCCAAGTACCGGGGATCGACCTCAGGGCCTTGTGCTTGCCAGGAAAGCACTTGGGGATTTAAACTAAATCCCCAAGCCCCTATTTTACAGCATTTAGAAAGATAATGCAGGAGTCTGGGTGTAGTGGTGCACACCTGTAATCTGAATGCTTGGGAGGTTGAGGCAGGAGGATTTCGAGTTCCTAGCCAGCCTGGGCTATATGGTGAGACCCCATCTCAAAAAACAAGAAAGGAAAGAAGAAAGGAAGGAAGGAAGATAATGTAGGGTGGATGCTTAGCTATACTTCAGTTAGTTGTGGTCGCTGTGGTTCCTATTGTTACCCTTGATTAAGGAAATCACATAATGCTTACAGCAGCACCAGGAGATGGGAGCCTTGACCTTCCCTTTTTGCAGAGGTTGCAAGTATGACTCAGGGGTGGTGGGAGAAGTCAAGAGAGTTGGGGTTACAGCCCAGGTCTGCTGATTTCTGAGGGGTTGTGCCAGAGGGACTAACTTCAACAGTGTGATGAGGAAACAACAGAAGTATCACGGCAAGCTGGCTGTGGCACTTGCCTGTAATCCCTGCACTGGGAGGCTGAGGCAGGAGGATTGCGGGCTACTCATTAGGCTACATAGTGAGTTCAAGGCCAGCCTGAACTACTTAGAAAGACCTTGTCTCAAAAAAAAAAAAAAAAAATCATGGCGAGCCAAGGTGGCGGGGACTGTGTCAGGAGGGAATAAGCTCCCCTTTTCTAGAGTGGGGTGCTAACTCTTGCAGCTCCTGTGACTAAGATGTGGAGATTCCTGTCTCGCTCAGACCTGAGGACCGGCTCCGTGAGGCAGGGCTGGGATTGCCAGCAGCCCCGGCTGGCCCGGGGCCGGCCTGTCTGGGCTTGTCCCCCAGTGGCAGTAGGTGCAGGTTGGCTATAGTCTCTGCTCAGTGGCAGGCACCTTTGGTTCATACCGCAGCTGCCTGCCCAGGCAGAGGCCAGGTGAGGCGAGAGACTGTGGTCACGGCAGGCCTTCCCTCACGCTGTGCATCTCTTCTGGCAGCCGCTGCTCCTGCTCGGGCTTTGTGGGGTGGGGGGGCAGAGGCGTAGTCTGTTAGGTCTGTTTTGGAATTTCTCCCTGCTCCACCTGGAGGGTGAGTCGATGGTTCTCAAAAATTGGGTTGTGGGCCAGCAGCTGCACTCAGGACTTGTTAGAAGTGCAGACCTCCCAGCCCCAGCCCAGACCTGCTGACTCAGATACTCGGGGTAGGCCCAGCAGTGTGTGCCCTTCCCAGCCCTGAGCTACATCCCTAGGTCTTATTTATTTATCATTTTGGTCTTTTTGTTTGTTTTGGGTGCTGGGGATCGAACTCAGGGCCTCGGGCTTGTGAGGCAAGCAGGCTACCGCTGAGCTAAATCCCCAGCCCCCGTTTAATGGTTTCAAGCATCTCAATAATTTTAGTGATGAGGATCATACTTGCCACTCACATTTATCGACAGCTTATCAGGCTTGCTGTGTACCTCCATGTCACTTCCTCTGGCATAATCCCCAGACTACTCTCATAAATTAAGCAAGCACTATTAACGTTCCCATTTTGCTGAGGGCTTGTTTGGTTGTGTTTTGTGTTGTGGTACTGGGAATTAATACCAGGCATGGTCTCATGCATACTAGGTAAGTGCTCTACTGCTGAGCTATACCCCAACCCTGTTGTTCCCATTTTATAGATGAAAATATCAAGGTCATATAACTATAAGGGGCAATTAGGAATTCTGTAGATTTTTGGGGAGAACGTTGAGATAGGGTCTTGCTATGCAGTTCGGGCTGGCCTTGAACTCACTATGTACCCCAGGCTGGCCTTGAATTTGCAGAGATCCTCCTGCCTCAGCCTCCCAAGAACTGGTATTACAGGCGTGGGTACCATGCCCAGCCTGTAGAATTCTATAGATGCACTTAGAAGCATTATCCCGTCGGAAGATGGATAGTGTGTTGTATTTATTTTTTTCCTTTTTGGTGTGTTTTGTAGCATAATTTATTTATTTATTTATTTTCTCTTTTTTTTTTACAGCACAATTCAGATTGATTTTCTTTCTTTTTTTTTTTGGGTGCTGGGGATCGAACTCAGGGCCTTGTGCTTGTGAGGCAAGCACTCTAACCACTGAGCTAAATCCCCAACTCTTAGATCGATTAGAAAGATGTTCTCAAATGTACGGTCCACCTAATGAATGAATTGGGTTTTGGGGGAGGGCTGATGGACTGTGCCAGGCGGTTAGCACCCTGCCCCAGCAGGGCCTCCATTACAGATATTGTTCTCCACGTTCACGAGTGGGCCAGCCAAGGCCTGGAGACTCAGGGTCACACAGCCAGGGTGAGAGATCAGATTGGGAAGCTAACAGTAGGTCTCCTTTGCATGGGAGAGTTAAGATCCGAGTCTACATCCAGCCTGGCCTTCCGTCCTGCCTCAGTGTCCCCAGTGTATCTCCCAGGAGTCCTAAAGACTTCCCCAATACTGTTCAAAGCCTTTACTTCACAATTGGGGAACTAGGTCCAGCTGCGGAGCAGGGACTCACCTGGCTGTGAGGGTATCAGAGTCACTGTCGGGACCAGAACCAGAATTGTCTGCTAGATTTTACAAGCAGGGAAGAGCCGCACCTGGGTCAGACTGGATAGCCGCAGCCCTCAGGGTGGCCTGGGACAGTGCGAGGGACGGAAAGGGGGTGCCCTGGGAGAAGGCTGCCAAGAAGGGGTGGAGCAGCTTCCAAGAGGAAGAACACCAAGAAGCCCAACTCCAGACGGAAACCAAATGTATTTTCTAGGTCCTGGGAGGATATTTGGAACAATGGAAGTGGGTTGGGGAAGCTGGAATATAAAAAGGACTTCTTGATTGTCTTAAAAAAATAAAAGTGGGGTCTTTCTGTTTGAATTTTGTTTCTCTGAAGGATATTTATATAACTTCCTGCAAGCAGGATCCCAGACAACTCTGTGAAGTTTGTCAGGTGCTGTTGTTCATGGACTCAGGGCTTTGGAGCAGAGCAGGACTTCCTGGGGAGTCTCCCCACTTCAGAGTTGGTGAGGAGGAGGCTGGAAGGTGGGAATGGCTGCCCACGTCCTGCAGTGGGGTGGCAGAGGTTTTCCTGCACTTAGCAAGGGGCTGTCTGTTTTGAGTTGCCATCCCCAGGCCTGGCGTGGAGACTGGCATGCTCATTGCACGTCTAGTCTGCGGTGGTGGGGTGTGGGCTCCTGCGCTTGGTGCCCCTTCCCCATCCAGATGCCAGGCCCAGCTGTGCACCGGCTGCCCGGCAGCTGGGAGCTGTGAGTCACACCCAGAGGGTGCACAGGCAAAGGCCGTGGTGTGTTGTGATTCACTGTTCTCCCAGGCTTGAAGGGATGACTGGGCTCCGAGCCCCAGTCCTGCCTGTGCCTGTGTATGACAGCGGGCTCTGTGTTTGCAAATATGAGGGGGCCTGGGGGCCTGGGTGGTCCTTGCCTTCCCTGTCCTTCTGTCCTAGAGAAGCCTGTGATCTTGACTGCCCCTTCCCACTAGTACAGGGTCTGTGCCCCTGAAGTCAGGTGCGGCATTTTGTAGGCATTTCTGTGTTTTTTTTCTGAACAGTCTTGTCACTTTCGTCAGGTTGGCCGAGGACTGGGTGTCCCTGTGAGGTGCTGACCGAAGGGCAGAGGCTGTGTGCTGTAGGCCAGAGAGATGTGGCTGTGTGGCACAGGTAGCAAGAGCCTGGCGGCCTTGTAGTGCCTTGGTTAAGTGTAGTTTCAGAGCTGACTGTCGGTTCCAAGCCAGCTCCTCAACTTAGCAGCTGTGTGACCTTGGGTGAGTTACTTATGTGTACTTCACTTTCCTTATGTATAAAATTATAACCATAAGGATATTTATCTCATGTTGTCATCGTTGGGCTTTTAAATAAGATAATGCAGGTAAAGGGCTTATCCCAGTGCCTAGTACAAAGTAATCACTTGGTAGAAGTTTGCCACTGTCTGTCCTAGCCCTGCTGCTGATTTTCCCTGGGATCCTGTGAATGCCATTATCTTGGGGTCGTGGTCTCCTCCCCCAGCTGTGCACTCTGGGCTTTCCGGGAGCCAGGGCAAAGCTGGAGAGCAGCAGTGGGGCCCTTTCCAGACTCTGGGACTCCCTGCCTAGGCCCTCCCTAGCTGTGTCCTGAGGCAGGGTTATGTAACAGCGGGGCCTGGACAGGCAGGAGGCGATTTTCAGCTTCATTTTCTCCCTCCATTGTCTCTTCCTGTCCCTTCCCCCACAAGGCTGTTGTTAGCTGCTTTTCCTCAAGCTTCAGGTTGAAATTGGACCCCTGCTAGTCTGCCACCGATTGATTTAGTCCCTGAGGTTTGCTGGGTGGTGGCCCCTCCCCCCACCACCTGGGCATGGAACAGAGCTGGTGCTTCTGTACTTGCTTTGGGTGCAGTGACTGGCTCTCATTTTAGGAGGTGGGGGCAGCAAAAGCAGGCCACCTAGGTGCTTAGGCCCCTGGTCTGGCCCACTAAGCCACAGGTGCGCGCAGGAGGCTCCTGCCTGTGGCCCTTGTGGTTCTAGCAGCAGCCTCCCCAACCTTCCCCATCCTTGCAGCCCAGCAGCAGCACCAACGCCTCTCCCAGGAAGCCTTGGCTCCACAGTGTGTTCTCTGTCCTTTTTTATGAAAACAGAGGTCACAAACTGGCAGGGGACATCTGCCCCATGGGTAGACTTTTCGGTCCAGGCCAAATATTGAACTAGTTACCAGCAAGAGATTGTACATAAAAATCCAGACATCCAGTTTTACTTCAAAAATAGGAAGATTGAAAACCTTGATCCTGAGCTTCCCAGTGGCCAGTGCTGGAGGTGAGGCATGGGCAATCCTTTCTGCACGTGCCCAGCCTGCCATTTGGTGTACTTATGTGGTCTTTCTGGTTGGCAGAGGCCTTGGAGCTTGCAAACATGTCTTCGAGGCGTGGATGGCTCTCTGCTGCATGGCGGTGCACTGCCTCGTCTGTCTCCCTGTGGGCAGTGGGGTGGGGGCTGACGCATCGCTGTATCCCTTGGAGCACTGTGCTTTGGGTCAGGACTATGTACACAGCAGGAGCATAGCAAGTGCTTCCTGTGGGAAGGAAGGTGTGACCGTGGTGAAGGTTACATATGGCAGAGGCCTGTGGATCAGCCTGCTTGTGGCCCTCGAGTCCTCCCCCAGATAAGCTCTGGTTGCTTAGCCGCTGAGCCAGGCAGCTCCTTAAGCTGCAGGTAAGACTCCTGAGAGCATTGCTGTACCCTGCAGCCCCGCGCCCAGGAGCCTTTCACCTGCAGCAGACCGTAGCTCATGATCCACGCTCCTGGGGCTTGGGAGAATCAGGACGCCAGGTGCAGACCTCCATGCTAGGGCAGAGGGGCAGGGTGAAGGGGCCCATGTACCTGTGCAGGTGGTTACCGGGCTGCCCTTCCCCTCTGTCTGCGCCAGGTGCCTCCAAGAGCTGTTACTTCCTCCATCAGCTTTTTTGTCCAAGGTCTGTCCCTTCAAAGCTTATTGGACTCTTAATTGAAATCCTAACTATGCCTCAAGGTCTCCTCCTGGATCACAGTTGTTCTAAGAAAAATCTGGAAACCTTGCAGAAGCTGGGTGTAGGTTATTGCTGCCCTTCTGCCACGCCCCCTGCTCTGACTCTTTGTGTGGAGTGCAGTGACCTGTCCCTAGAAGATTCAGACACGGAGGCCTTTAGACCACACTTTGAGACCCATGTCTTAGTGCCCAAGGCTAGTAGGAATGACTCCTGGCTGACAGTGTGCTGTGTGACTTCAATGTGCCTCTCCCCTCTGGGTCCCTCTTCTGGCCTCTGTGGTGACACGCTGGACTGCTCCTGGCCACTGCTTGAGCATGCTTGGAGCCAGCCTGAGAGGACACACAGAGACCATCAGGCAGTGCATGGGAGGGTGGGCTAGATGTCCAGCTTCGCTTGGCCAGGCCCAGAGGGAAGCAGTTCGAGAGGGGCATGCTCTGCTCTGGAGAAGGAGGGGCAGAAGGCTGGGAGGTTGGGTTGGAGCCCAGCCTGGGTGGCTCAGTGACTTGTCCACAGACTGAGGGTCTCCTGCTCTGTCTGTGGTCCTGTGGCATGCAGGCTGAGACATCAAGTATAAGCCTGAAGAAGCCATTTACAGCTAAGTAAACTGAGGTACTTAGCCGGAGGAGCCCTTCCTAATGTCATGCCTGAGATGCGTGAAGCTGGGCTGGCCCAGGTCTTCTGATTCTAGGCAGGGCCTCACTTTTCTGTCCCCACTTCTCTCTCCAGGGTCAGGGGAGAGTACCCTGCTGGAACAATCATGTGTCTGTTTCTGAGGACGCGAGGCCAGGGCCTGGAAAGGTGAACCATGGTCACAGCCACCCTGGAGGCACGAAACCGGTTGGGTGTGTAAGTGACCCTTCAGACATCATACATGCCACTTTTTTGTTTTTCCTTGAACTGTCTCTGATGGACCACCGGTCTCTGTGCCCACTTCCGCCTGGCACTGGCTTCATGTTCTTTCTTATGAGAACAAAGCTTCCTTCTGTTGGTCTCCCTGATGACAGAAGGAGAAGGGCAGGCATGGCCCTGGGCCTCTTTCCTCCCCCTCCACTTGCTGGGAGCATGGGGCAGCCCTGGTGGGCTGTGAGGGAGCCAGTGAAGCTCCATTCTTGTTCCCTCTGGCAGCCCAGTGTCAGGACCCAGAAGTTGCTCATCACTGGTCAGAAGGATGCAGAAGGCACTGGACAGGAATAGGTATAGTCTTGCCCACTGGTGTAAGCAGTTGGCTGTCTCAGAAACCATTGGCGATCTAGCCAGAATCTGGTCGAGTAAATCCCCCAGGGCTCCAGTTGGCAGAAGTGTGATATCAGCCTCCTGGTAACCCTGGTCTTCTCAGGGGCTGCAGAGACCAAAAGCTGTGTCCGGATGAGGGAGGTAATTTTATTGAGCATCTACTTTGTTTCAGGCTTTTTTTTTCTGGGTGAACAGAACAGACACTGTCCTTGCTGTAGACTTTAGGCCACCATGCTAGTGGTGGGATAGAATCAACAACAATATATATGTGCCAGGTGTCAAGAAATGCCTGGAGAAAAATACAGCTGGGTTGGGGATGGAAAGTGTGAGTTGAGAGTGTGGCTCTGCCGATCAGGTGGGCATGGTTACAGATTTGGGGGTGGGGTGGGCAGGAAACCACAGAAATTTGGGGAAGAGCACTCCAGGCAGAGGGAGCATGTACCCCAAGGCTGTAAGGCAGGAGGGTATGGGATGTATGTGAGGATGGCAGAGGTGGGGTGACCTACTGAGAGAATATGTCATGTGGGGCAGCAGGGGCAGGGTTCTTGGTCCATCAGGAGCACTTTGCTGTTTGAGTGCAGGGCTAGCTGCTGGGGGCTTGGGGCCTTGGACTGACCTGCTCTGCCCTGCAGTATTTAGAGGGATTGTGTGGGCTCCCATATGGGGAAAGGACTGGAGGTGGCGGAGGAGGTGCAGGGTGGCCCACCCCGAGGTGGCCGTGGTCACCAGATGAGAGAAGATAGCGGAGAGGACAGTGATTTAGGGTGGTGAGGGTTGGCAGGGTGGCATCAAGGGTCAGATTCTGGATTTATTTTGCAGGATGAGCTGGCAGAATTTGTTGGCAGATCAGATGTGGGAGGTGAGAAGAGTGTTGACTGCTAGGTTCTGGCTCGAGGAACCGGGAGGGTACCATGGCCGTGTACTGAGACAAGGAAGGCACCAGGGCAAGCAGGTTTGGAGGGGAATGGAGATTTTGGATGAGCCATGCTCAACCTGCAGGCTAGAACTTGTTGGTATCAATTGCCTCATGACTTGCTACCCTTTCCAGCCAAAACACTTTATTTGGTACTAGTTGTTTTTGGTACTCATTGTGACTCTCAGAACCCATTAGCTGTGAGTACCATGAGTACAGAGGTACCACTGTATTCAGAAAGCTCTGAGCAAGGCCCCAGTGCGTACCGCACTCAGTTAGTAGAGGGAGGTAGTAACTGGCCGTGTGATTAAGGGGCTTGGCCCGGGAGGCGGTGAGAACCACGGCAGTTATGGAGTAGGAGTGTGCTGGACATATGGTTTGATGGGTACGGAGGCTTAGGCTGAGTGCAGCTTGGGCCGAGTCCTCGTAGGAAGTCCCTGCCCTTCCACCTTCTGAGGGCTGGCCTTCGTGGACTCCTTGTTTCTTCCCTGGCCAAGGGCTGTAATTGACTTGGCATGGCACCCTGTGTCCACACAGATCCCTTGGGGGTGGAGGAGGTAATTTTCTTTACCGTTTCCTGTAGGATCCCTTTTCTCTACATCCCAGTGGTGAGCTCTGTGGAAATGTGAGTGAGGGGGTTTGAGGGATGGTGACAGTCGTGGGACCGAAGTCACATACAGAGTTCTAGAGCCAAGGATGGTGGCACATGGCTGTAGTCCCAGCTACTCTGGAGGTGTGGCCGTTAGATCTCTTGAGCCCAAGAGTTAGAGGTCAGCCTGGGCAACATAGCAAGACCCTACTAAAAAAAAAAAAAAAAAAAAAAAAGCGTATGGCATTGCGGGACAGGGCAGGGCCTGGAGTGGCATTCCACTGGGCACTTGGATGTGACCTCGGCTCCTGGGCTGGGTCCAGGCTGGGTGGTGCTTGCTCCAGTGGAGCTGTGGAGAGGCTGACAATGGGCGGAATGTGGCCCCCTAAGGACCCACACTTCACTGATCTGCAGGCATGCCAGCCAAGCCTTTCGTTTCTGCAAGCCTGTTTTCCACCAGCTGAGCTGTGCCAGGACAGCCAAGGACATTTCAGAGTCCCTGGGGCTTGTAGCCAGGGGATCACTGGGCATTGCTTGTTTTCCCAGGGTCCAAGGGTCTTTCAGGATGGCAGGGGCTCTGGAGACATTCCAGGGACTCTCCTTAACAGCTGGGTAAATTGGGGTCCAGAGAGAGCAAGGCACTTGACCAAGGTCTCACGAGACCTCCCCCTCATATCTGTCACCTCCTTCTGTTCCCATGTCCTTTGCTCAGACTCCTGGCCTCCAGCCCAGACAGACGTTTATACCAGCTTCCCTCTTGTGGGCTCCTGAGAGCTTTGTTTGTCCTGCTGTTAGCGTAATCGTGCCATGCCCTGCCAACCATACACACTACCTGATGTGTCTGGCCTCCTGTCCCTGTCCAGTGGCTGCTTGGGTCAGAGCCTCCCGGGCAGAGCTGTGTGGCAGAAGTTTAGGCCTCAGGCGGCAGAGCCCAGTTACATGGGTTTGAATGCCAGCTCTGCCCCTTCCTAGCCTGCTGACCCTGGGCATGATGGTCCACCTTCCTGAGGCTCAGCATCCCCTGTCTGTGTAGTGAAAGCAGCGGCAGCACTAGTTAACAGGGTGGTGGGGATGGGTGCCTGAGAAGATACGCGCACAGAGTGATCTCTGAAGTGGTCACTGTTGTCACAGAGGCCCAGCAGGACTGGTGGGGACAAGGGGGAGACCCAGACCTATGTAGGATGGCAGAGGAGGTGGGCTCCAGGTTCATTCTTCTTCTTTTTTTTTCTTTTGGAGCTGGGGAGCGAACTCAGGGCCTTATGCTTGCAAGGCAAGCACTCTAACCACGGGGCTAAATCCCCAGCTCCTCCAGGTTCATTCTCAAGCACTACCTCTCTGCGTGCCTTTTGGGGAGTCATTCACTCTCTGGGGACCCTACTTTCCTCTTCGGAGAAAGGGGGAAGAAAGCCCAACAGTGCTTTTATGGAACTGTCATGTGCCGCCAAAGCAATGCCTGTGAAAACGCTTTGAGTATGCAATGATTTAAAAATGACAGGTGGTGGCTGTGATGTGCTGATGGCAATGAGGACATTGTAATCACAGTGGTGAACAACTGTCTGGCTGTAGGCTGGTCAGTCTGCAGAATGCTCAGCGCCCACACAGGCTTCCCATCCCCGCCTGCTCCCAGCCGCCTGGCACATTAGCTCCAGCATTACGAGCTGGAAAATGTGGGAGGTGCAAAGACCCCATGGCATTTTCTAGGCCTGGTGGGTTTTGGGTTCTCAGCAGTTGATGCCACGGAATGTGAGGATTAAGAGTTAGATGTTGCTAGATTGAATCTCAGCTAAGTGTTTCCCAAGTGGGAGGTTGAACAAGTTGCTTAACCTGAGTGAACCACAGTTTCCACATTTGCAAAATGAGGCCCTGTTGATGTGGAGGGCGTGACATTAGCAAAGAGCTCAGCACCTGGTGCTATAGGGTAGTTGTCCAGGTTGCTTTCCGCTGCAAGTGTGATGGGTGGTGGGATTATGTGGAACTGGGGCTGTCATGCCCATTTCTAGGGATTTATTGCAGTTTTGCTCAGTGTGTGAATAAAAACAAGGCCCAGAAGGAGCGGTGCTGCCTGAGGTCACAGGCAGGTTAGTCCAAGGCTGAAGTCGAGGCAATGAGGCGTCCAGTCCCCAGAGGTGGCCAGCGTGGGTGTCAGGCGTGTGGAGTGAGGGCCTGCTTAAGGCTGTTCCCTGGCCCTTATTTGCCTTGGTGAGCATGGTCTGGTTATTGTCTGATCTGGCACTGATCAGTTGAGGACACCTGGAGGTACCTCCTAGAGTCTCACTGAAGCCTCAGTCCCTTCATTAGGAGCCTGGTGAAGTAGGGCACCTGGCGCTGCTTGCCGTGTCTGGCCTCGGGCTGCCTGAGCTCCAGAGAAAGCCGGGCCCTCCGCCCACAGCGCCACTGTGCCCCTGCCCCTGCCGTGCCTGCTGGACGTGTGCCCAGCCCGAGGTGGAGGTGCGAGGTGCGTCGGCAGCAGGCTCCTGTCACGGTGACAAGCCCTAGCAAGTCTGCAGGGACAGGCTGCTTTCATGTGAGTCCTCGGTGCTGCCTCCTCGGTCTCAGCAGGCCCTGTGTGTACCCACTAGGCCTCTGGGAGATTAGGGGACTTCTGCAGCTCCAAGCGCCGCCAAGCTTCCCCTTCCTCTATGCCGTCCCAGCCCATCTGCCCCCCTCCAGCTCTCGCCGTGGGGCCCGGAGAGGCCTTTTGGATTCCTCGGACTTCAGTGTCTTCCAGTTGGTCTTGGGGAGTTTTCCAGACCAGTCTCCCTGTCACTGCTGCTGGGCCTGTTCACTGGGCCTCAGGTGACTTCTCAAGGGTGGCCGAGGCTGTTTATCCCTGGAAGGGGTTCCTAAGGATTTACCCATGGCTAGAAGGACCCCAGGCCACCCTCATGGTGGGAAAGAGGCTGGAAGCTCGGCCCAGCCTCCATCCCGGGCCCCAGACATATATGCACTTTTTTTTTTCTATTGCTGCCACTGGGGACTGAGATTCTGCCATTAACAGAGAACCTTTTGCTTGCCTTTGACATCCTCTAAGGGGGCAAGTATTTTTTGAGGTAGACACTTAAAGTGTTTTCTGCAAAGCAGCCATGGTAGGCCTGGGAAGCTGAAAAACCTCCAGGCTGCCCTGGGCTGGCCTGTCCTTTTCCAGCTCACTGTGTGACCAGGGCCGAGTTGCCCCTCCTCTCTGGGCATGGGCTTTGTAAAGCGTTTCTGAACTCTATCATACCAACACTGGCACAGACTCTAATACCTTCCACACTTCTGCCAGTCACCTTTCTTCCTCCTCTGCAGGGCGGGGCAAAGGGAAGGGCCTGGCGGCTGACTGGGTTGGGGCTGAAAGCCAATGTCACAGACACTTTGACCACCAGCTGCTTTGAGAGGGGATATCAGTTTTCCTCTTCTTCCTGGGACAGGGGGCAAAATTGAGGCCTGGAGGGGAAGGGCCTTGCCTAGGGTCACATGGGAAATCAGGCAGGGCTGGAGGGCCGTTATCCTTTTTGCCAACGAGGGCTCCTTCCACTCCTGGCTGCCACCTTTCTTGAGAGGGACCCTAGGACTCACTGGCATGAGGGTTGGGGACCTGTTTTCTCTTTGCCCATGGAAGGTACCTCCAGGCAGGGCCCTGCCTGCTGTGGGGCTCCCAGGCTTGGGGCAGACTTGCAGGAGGGGCTCCTCTCTGCATCTGGGAGGTAGGGGCTGCTGGCCCAGGGAAAGCAGATGGTGAGGGTGGTGGAGGTTTCCAGGAATGTGGTTGGTGGCTGAGGGTGCCCTAGAGCCACCTCCCTCCCTTCCTCTCCTCCCTCCTGGGGAGGGGACTGGGCTGACAGTAATGCCATTTGTCCTGGCTCTGGGATTAGGTGCAGCCGTGTGAAGTGAGGAGTGTGGAGCCATCAAGAAGACACAGCCAAGTACAGAGGAGCCAAGCAGCCGCTGCCTGGAGCTCCTGGAACTCCGGTGGGTCTTGTCACTCTCTTCCTGGCTCCCCTAGTCTATCCTGGCCTCCTTGTACCCCAATAGCCATCCCTAGTCCTCCACCCTGTCCAGTCATCCTGGGGGTGGCTGACCGAGTGCATATGGTGTGTCCATGTACCCACCCGTGTAGGAGGCCTTGTGGGTATGGCTGCCTGGAGCTCAGCGCAGAGTTCCAGCTATAGCCAGGACCAGAAGCAGGTTGCTCAAGTGTCCCAGCTCCCAGCATTGCCCCAGAGAGGTAGCCCAGACCGACCTGGCAGATGCACTGGGGAAAGGAAGAGGAGTATGAAGGAAGGGTCCAGGTTTTCCTGCAGTACCCCTGGATAGACAGCTAGACCCATCCACAAATCTGCCTGAGTGCAACAGGTCCATTGACTTCAGGCCCCCAAGGGAGATGGGATGACGAGTTCCAGGGTGTCGGGACGTGACATTTTTTTTTGGACGTGACATTTGTGGCTTCAGTCCCATCTAGTCCAGGAGAGCCAGGACTTCTCAAAGACCAGGCACAGCTGGAGCACTTCCATGTTCTTCATGTGGCTTTTAGTAGGGGCTGGTCTGAATTTGTGTGTCTGGGGACAGAGACTGCTAACAACCATCATTAGCTTCTCAGAAGGTTCCGTGACCCCCAGAAGGTCAGACTTGCAGTCTACACATCTTGTGTAGCTGAGGACACAGAGGCTCAGAAAAGGGAAGGTGCTGCCCAGAGATGCACAGCAAGCGCTGAAGGCATTGAGACGTGGCGCCTCCTCTTGGCTCCCCACCTTCGGCTCACTCTGAGGTGACAGAGGCTTCTCAGCCTTGAGTGTTTAGAGCCTGGGATGCCATGCAGGTTGCACCTGAAGTTTGACTCCTACGTCTGTGAGACAGAGGCCCTTCCTGGCTGCCTGGAGCTGGCCTGTGGGAGGAAGGGGCTGGGTGGCCCAGCTTCTCTGCAGGGCACGCAGACCGGGGAGAAGCTCCAGCCACACAATTATTTTTGCTTCATTGGGAATAAATGACAAATAATGGAAGTAATGATGGGAAAGTGCTCGGTAGTGCCTCACATGCAGTACGCCCATGAGGCTGCTGGTCACCACTGTCCCTTGAGCTGTCTTCGCTCTTCCTTAGCACGAGGAAGGCCTTACTCCTGGGGCCCTGGGGTGGGGAAGGTAAGGACCCTCAGGCTGGGGGCCTGCCTTTTTGGAGGCAGCCTGCTGCTCTCTGCCCAGGTAGGCTTTGCTGGTGTAAAGCTCGCCCACCGATAGAGCAGCTGGGTCTGCAGCCCTGGGCTGGGCGCCTGTGGGAAGCTGCCCCCTGGGCTATAGACCTCACTGAGGAACAGCTGGGGTGCTGGGCAGCAGGACCCTATGGGGTTATGAAGGGATGGCGTGGTGGGCTGGGAGAGGCCATTCTAGCTCCACGTCTACCCAGCTGTGTGACTTCGAGTCAGTGACTTGCCCTCTCTGAGTCTCCTTGTCTGTATGGAGCAGTTCATGTTACTGCATGTGCAGTGACACACCTGTGGGCTGGTAGAACTGAGGGAGGTGAAGCAGGGAAGCTCTTAGCACAGCACCTTTGACTTAGCAGGAGCGCAGCGCACCTTGGCTGCTGTCAGCGAGAGAGGTTATGGGATTGGTAAAGAAGTGCTCTTTTCCCTCTGAGTGTCTGTGATGAGAACCTAGGAAAAGTAATTGGGGATGGATTTGACTCTGTCCTTGGCAGATTTGCGGGGTGGACGGAGAGCACCACTTTGAGAAGCTTCATGGGTCAATGATAGCCCTCCCTGATGGCCTTAATCTGAATCCTGCCGGGAGCTTGTCCTTGGGAGGGCAGCTGGCCTTGGCCTGCCTGCTTCCCCATGCAGCCCTTCCCCCAGGCCATCCAGTTTGTTTGCCTGGTAAACCCCGCTGCAGACCTGGTACAAAGGTGAGTGCTCAACCAGACCATGTTGGGAGAAAGGTCTGTTCTCAACAAGTGGGTTCTGAGTTCCTGAGGCTTTCCTGTGGGCCTCCCCTGCCTGCCAGGCTGCCCAGGACAGAGTCACTAGTCGAAAACTAGGAATTGAGTGGGCTTCATGCCAGCTGATTGGTGGAGCATTTGTGGGACAGTTCCAGGAGGTACCATTTAGCTGCTGCAGTGGTGATGTTAAAATGTGCACCAAAGGGAGCAGAGAACAGGATGTGCGGGGCATCTAACGTGTCAGCTGTCTCAGGAGAATAGAGGGAGGAAGAGCCCAGCTTTTGGCTGAGATTCCCAGTCATTCACCCATCAATGTTGTGGGTCTCTGGGTCTCAGTTCCTCATCTGTGAAATGGAGAGAATATAGGTCATGATGCTACTGAGGGGTGAAATAATAGCCATGATGCAGACATATGGAGTCTAAGAAATGGAAGTTACTATTGTTATTACACTTAGCTTGGAGAGTCCCTATCGCAGACTCAGGAAGGGGAAGGTAATTGGCCACGGTGGGCAGCTCCAGCTCTGAGCACCCACTGTGGCTACCAGGGTGCTCATCCTTGGAAGGTGGTCCTCGGAGGTGGGAGGCCAGTGTCCCCCTGAGACAGTGCCCCTCGGCCTGGCGTGGGGATGCAGAAAGGTGTGCCCCAGGGATTGTTTAACTCCACAGCAGGCGGAGTCCTGCTCCCAGCTGGAATAGGGGCAGGCTTGGGTGGCAGTGGGCCAGGCCTAGCAGCCCAATGCCTCAGTGTCCCTATGTCCTCACTGCAGAATGTGCTCTCTGTTGGCTGTGACTCCTAGCTAGGCTTCTGCCAGTGCCTGCTGGTGGTGGTGGTGGCGGCGGTGAGGGGACTGACAGGCAGCAGCTTGGCCCCAGGCCAGGTGGCACTGCGGATGGGGGTGGGTGGGGAGTGGGGGCCCACAGTGAATACCAGCGGAGGAGGGATTTGCTTCTGCTCTCTGTCGGCCTCCCAGGGGTGTAATTGTGCTGAGAAACTCCTGCACAGCTGGGAAGCAAATGTAGAGGGTTTTCTTTGCTGCGCTGGACTTGGTGGGTGGGGCAGGCTGTGGTGGGGTGGCTGTCAGAACTGAGCGGCTGAGGGGTGTGGCTGGGTGGTGGGCGGTGGTGGTGTGACTGCTGGGGGTGTGGCTGGCTGGGAGGGGCGGGGGCAGCTGTGGGGAGTGACTCTGGGTTCCTGTGCACCTATCAGTGCCTGGGCCTGCTGCCGTCGCTGCCACTCACCTCAGTTTCCTTCCCAAGCCTTGCTACCCGTGATGTCTTTTTCTCACTGACCTCCTCTGAGCCTTCCTCCCCTGCCCCTCCCAAAGCCTGGGATGCCTGTGATGGCTCCTGAGCGTGTGGATACAGTGTGGGTTTGCCCTTGCACCTATGTGCATGTGAGTTAGTGTGTGTGGGATGGTGGACTGCATGGGGGCATTGTCAGGAACAATCCAGGCTGGAAATAAAATCTGTGCTGGGTAAACACTCGGGGCTCTGAAGACTTTCTCAGTCACCCGCAGCAGTAGCGTCACACCAGACAGAAAACCAAGAAGCCTGAAGGTCTTTAGAAACCTGCATGGCTTGAAGGTCTGGGTCACTACTGCTTTTTCAGTGCCCAGTGCTGTGTTCGGTACCTGGTGGAGCTTGATAAATACAGACAGAGGGAATAGGGTGAATCGTCTGCTTGTTCCCCACTACCAGGTGATGCAGACTCCTTCCTAGAGCGTGTCCTCTTCTTCACCCCTCTGTCTTCAGCCCAACCTCCTGTCCTCTCTCTCTCTTTTTTTCTTTTTTTGCTGGGGATTGAACTCAGGGTCTTGTGCTTGCTAGCCAAGCACTCTAACCACTGAGCTAAATCCCCAGCTTTTTTTTTTTGGTTTTTGAGACAGGGTCTCACTATGTAGTTCAGGCTGGTCTTTTTTATTTCCCCCAACAAGGCATCGCTATACAATTCAGGCTGGCCTTGAACTCACTTTGTAGCCCAGGCTGGCCTCAGACTCACAGTGATCCTCCCACCTCAGCCTCCCAAATGCTGAGATTACAGGTGTGCCCCACCATACCTGGCTGGGTAATTGTTTTATTAGCCTATGTCATCTTTTGGTCTTGGCAGCTGCCCCTCCAGATAGATTAAATACTATAAACTGATTGGGGAAAATGAGGCTCAGAGTAGTTGAGAGATTTGCACAAAGGTCAGAAGGTCAGTAAATAATGGAGCCAGGATTTAAGCCCAGGGAGGCTGGCTCCAGTCTGAGACTTAACTGTGACGCTAGCAGCCAACGAACTGCTGTTTCTTGGGTTGTTGGGGTGAAATGGGATGAACATGCAGTTCTTGCCAGAGGCCTACTGACACACAGTAGGCACAGGTGAAGGTGAGTTGGCTTATCCGACACGCTTAACTGCCAGAGGCACAGCTAGTTTAGTCTCTGTGCTTGCCTTTAGGGAGCTGTTGGTCTCATTCGTGGTGTCCACCCATTTATCCAGGGCCCGAGCTGGACTCCCTTCCCTGGTTTCAGTCTCTGGACTGCTTGCTCTGTAAGAAGACCCCCTTTCTCTTACGCATCCTGAGAGGATTATGGGGACCAGAGCACTTTTGGGTAGGGAGGTGGGGCAGGGAGTGACTTTCAAGTCTAGAGCTGTGGCCACAGTTACTGTGGCATTTCCCAAAAGTGTGGTGTTGCCATGGTGTCTCCATGACAACCAGAGCATCTCATTCATTATCTGTAGCACCTTGGCAGGGAAAGCTGGGGTTGGGGCTGGGAGAACAAGGTGGGAGACTGGCTGAGGGCTGGAGGCCTTGGTGGCCGAGGTCCACCTCATGCTTCCCAGCCAAGGGTCCCTTGCAGGCTCTGTAGCACTCCCTCTTGTGGGGTCTGGGTTCAAATTTCAACTCTCCAGTGGTAGAGTGCTTGCCTAGCAAGTGCAAGGCCCTGAGGTTGATCCCTAGCACCCTTACCCTCCCAAAAAAACAAAACCAAATTTCAGCTTTCCTATTGGCTAGCTGTGTGAATTTGGGCAAATGACTTAACTTTGTGAGCCCTATTTTCCTCAATTATAAATGTGGATAATGGCAGTATTAGTTGCAAGGATTAAACAAGTTAAGGTATGAAAAGTGCTTAGCACAGTGTTAGCCCTGTAGTAGATACTCAAGGTGTGGTCTCAATATATGATGACAATTGTAATGCTATTTTTGTTGTTATATAGAAACTGCTCGGTTTCATGGAGGAAGGAAAGAACAAACTCAAATTTATCCGAATCAGTATTTAGTGGTTTCCTGGCAGATGTAGTGGCTCATACCCATAATCCTAGCACTTGGGGGGCTGAGGTAAGAGGATCTCCTGCTCGAAGCCAGCTTGGGCTGTATAGCAAGTTTGAGGCTGGCCTGAACTACATAGTGAGACCTTGTCTCAAAAAACAAAACAAAGGGGTTGGGGATTTAGTTCAGTGGTAGAGTGCTTGCCTAGCAAGCTCAAGGCCCCAAGTTCGATGCCTGGCACCTCCCAACTGTCCTGCCAAAAAAAAAAAAAAAAAAAAAATAAGCGAGGCATGGGGGCACATGCCTGTGTGTAATCCCAGCACTCTGGGAAGCTGAGGCAGGAGAATTGAAAGTTTGAACCCAGCGTGGGCAACTTTTGTGACTTTGTGAGTTCCTGTCTCAAAAAATAAAAAGGATTGGGGTTATAGCTCAGTGTGAAGACCCTTGGTTTGATCCCTAGTTGGATACACACACTCTCTCTCTCTTTCTCTCAGTGGTTTCCTTGTGACTGTGACAAGTCTCTTTACTTTGGAGCCTTCTTTTCCTTACCTGTAAATTGGGAATAATAACAGCTACTCAGTCACTCACATTCCAAGTCCTCCAGAAGAACCCGGGTCTTGGAGAAGTGAGAGCTTCTATCATGACTCAGGCACAGTTGCTGCCCTGAGGGGGCACCCAGGGTTTAGAGGTGAAGGAAGAAACAGGCCTGTGTCTGCTCAGGACCTGTGCAGGGTAGGATCCATCTGTCCATCTGTGCCTCACAGAGGTGGTAAGCCCTGGGCCTGCCCTGAGGGTTTTCAGGCCTTGGCAAACGGAGCTGTGCTGAGATGGAGGTTCAAGTGTGCTCCGTGCTGGTTCAGGAAGCTCGGTGAGGGAGGCAGTGACTGTCGACTGGAGGTTGGTCCCTCTGAGGCAGACGCAGCGTGCGCTTCAGCTGGTGGGTCTGGCGGGGATGTAAGCCTGGTATCACTAAACCATGCCCTTTTCAAAGAGAAGTTAGAAGTGCTGACTTTCACGTGAAATCTCCTGATTTGAGCACATTGATAACTAACCCAAAATAGATAAGAGTCCTGTGCAAGCCAAAGAGCGCACATCTGCCCATGGGGCCTGGTTCCCAGCCTCTGCACTGAATGGGGTGGATGGGAGCCTGAGGAATGGGTGTTGGGGGGCAGGAGGGGTGGTGGTTGGACATGACCTCAGAGTGGTGAGGACATTGGATCTGGGATGGGGAAGGATGAGTAAGTGTCCCAAGGGCTAGGGGAGGCATGCTTGGCCATGGGAACTTCATCAGTGAAGGCCTAGATGCTTGACGGTGATGGGTGACTGGCTGGGCAAGGCTGTGGATTATGGAAAAGGGCTGGCAATTACGATGTTTGCACGGGCTGGGGCAGTAGGGTACACTGAGGCCCCACCCCTGGCTGCCCAAGGCAGCTCCAGGGGGATTGGAAGCCCCAGTTCTTTACCCTTTGAGCTCTGGAATGCTGGCAGGGGAGAAGGGCTTGAGTAGCTGGCGGTGGGCCTCTGAGTGGGTGGCAGGGAAGTTGTGCAGAGGCCCCCTTGCCAGCGAGCTGGGTGGTCAGCACTTTGTTTTCAAAGGCAGTGGCTCTCCCCACCCCAGGATATTCGGCTTTCTCTGGGGTCTGGGGATCTTTTCCCTCTCTCTGGCCTGTCAGAAATTGGGATTTGCCAAGGCCTTATCCCAGTCCCCCAGGGAAGGCCCTCAGGCTCCTCCTCTGGTGATGGGATTCTTCAGATGTGTGGCGAGAGGAGCCAACAGCCACAGCTGAAGCCCCTCTGTGCACAGAGCAAGTGCAGAGCAGCCTCGCCCTCTTCCAATCCTTGCTCTCCCTCCTTGAAATAAGTGTGGTCACGCCTGCCCAGTTCTGAGCTGCAAGGGACTTGAGCCAGAAAGATGAACTCCAAAGTGCTTTGTGAGAGAAGTTATTGTCCACATTGAGAAGGGTTGTTGTGAGTATGTTAAATAAGCAACAGGAGCGCATGAGGACAGCAGCAGGTGACTTCTCAGTGCATGTGCCAGGTGTACGGCAGAGTGTTTTATGCAGCAGCTCGTTCTGTTTTCACAGCCTTGGGAAGTATGTAAAATTGTCCTGTTTTACGAAGTGGGAAACTGAGGCACTGAGAAGTTGAGTAGCTTGCCCAAGATCACATAGCCGCTGGGTGGTAGAGCTTGGGTTTGAATTGAAGCCCCTTGACTCCAGTCCACATGTGTAATGTGTAGGCTCCACTGGTCAAAGACAGTGGTGGCGAACCTATGGCACAAGTGTTACTGTGTTTTTCTGGTAAGGCAACAAATGTTAATGGACGAGTTGTTTTTTCTAAACTAAATATTAAACCTCAGTATTCAGGTATAGCAGCGTTGGCCCTTTGTGATAAATAAGTGGGTTTGGGGTTGCAGTTTGGGTACTCATCTCTAAATGGTTAGCCATCACTGCTCTAGGACTTCTGGTCCAGTCTGTCTGTGCCCAGGCTTGGGTGATGGGGTCTGGATTCGTTGACCTTATTACTTTCCCCAGCAGATGTATATTTGGGGGGTGTGTGTGTGTATGTGTGTGTTTATGCATATACATAGTGCATTAATTAGAGTTTATTTTTTTAGAGCAGTTTTAGGGTCACAGCAGAACCGAAAGGAAAATACAAAATTTCCCATATCATATATGTGACCCCCCAAGTTATCAACATCCCCACCCTAGTGTCTATCCCCGCTACTGATGAAGCTGCGCGGACACATTGTTATCACACACAGCCCATAGTTTATAGTCGGGCTTACTCTTGGTGTTGCATGTTCACTGGATTTGGGTAAGTGTATAATGACACATAGCCCCCGTTTCTGTATCTTGTGGAGTAGTTGCAGTGTCCTAAGCATCCTCCGGGTTCTGTCTGTTCATTTTTACAGCCCCAGCCCCTGGCAACCATGTACATATTTTACTGTGCATATTTTTTTATATCTGAAAATGTCAGACTCCCACAGGGGTCTATGACCCTCAAATGCCTGGGACTGTCTGGATTGCATCATTTATGTGCTGAAAGGCTGTCAATGTGCTAGACAGAGGGCCAGTGACTGCAGCATTCAGGGACTCCTCCTCTTCCATGGGGTTGGGTGGCCAGTGTGGGCAGGGTACCATGGGGCATCCCCACCTCCCCACCCACTGTGCTTGTCTCCTGGCCCAGGCCAGGGGGTGGGGCTTGGCTCTGGCTGCAGGCAGCCCTTATCGGTGGTAAATAGGACACCCTGTGTGCACTGGGCCCAGGCAGGAACAGTCACTCCGGCCTTCCTGGCTCAGTCAGGACACCTGCCCTTCCTTGCCTTGCTCTTGCCTAGAATGTGGGGAGTCCCTGGAAAGTGCTGCACCCTCCCGTATCTCCAGGCCAGGGCATGTGCCATTCCTTCTATCCCTGGCCAGCCCTACTTCTGCTGAGCTCAGGTGCCACTTCTTCCAGGAAGCTTCCCTAGTGCCCGCTCCCTCTCCAGAGGGGTTCAGTACCAGAACACCTTTCCCTTTCCCCCTGCCACACTCATCCCCTGGCTTGTAGATGCCTGCTTTCTTGGCTGCCCCTGGCTCCTCAGGGTGCTGGCACTTGGTGAGGACTGCAGTGTAGAGCATCGCAGGTAGACGAGCCCCCAGGATGATCTGGCCACATCTACTGTGACAGGAGCCCAGAGTAGAAGACGGTGTGCTCGGGGTTGCACAGCAGTGTCACGGCACAGCTGGGACCAAACCTGCTCCTCAGTTCCTTCATTTCACAAACAAAAAACAGAGAGGAGATAATCACTGTTAACAGTTTTTATTGTATTTTTTTCATATTTAGTACTAGTTTTTGGACTATGTATAAAAATATTTAACAAAAATATGACCATACATATAAACTGTTTTGTGAATGTTTTCTACTTCAACAGTGTATGTGGTGAATATCAATAAATGTCTTTTTTCAGCATGACTGTGAATGGCTGTCCAGGCTACCCAGGATTGCATCATATACTTGCATTATAATTTCTAAAGACAATTTCCCTTTGTTGAGCATTTGTTACTATAAACTGCACTGGGATTTGTGTTCCGGTGAGGCATGTCTTTACATACTTCTGCAGTGACTACTTTTAGTATAAACTAGAAATGCATCTGTTAGGTGTCTGGCATGCTGTCATAGAGTCTTGGGGCCAGGAGGGTTGTCAGAGATCTTCACCTCCAAGGCCTGGGCCATACTCACATTCCTCCTCTGGCTGTCTAGGCTCCTGCACTTCCATCCTGGTGTGGGGAGCTCTCCTGCTTGTTCTCAGCAGCTGTGGGTAGCTTTCTTTCCCATCGAAAGCTACCCACTGGATTGCTGGGAACTCTCACTCTCTGTGGCTTTGACTCATGTTTGAGTGTATTTGGGGTTGCTGCTAGGGCAAGGGAATTGGGGCCTCTGTCAGTATATGTGGGTCTTACTTAACTTTCCATTGAGATGGGTGCAGGAGCATGGCCCCGGGCATGGGCTGCAAGCTGTTGGAGAATGCTGGAACCCAGAATTCTGGCTGGCTGGGTGGACAGAGGCACTGTGGGGGAAACTACTCACCTGTCCCTTGGCAGCCTAGGATCCTTACAGGAGGTTTGGTCACCTAGTGTCAGAGCTACTGTGTGTGCCTTGAGCATGTGCCTCAGGGGTGAGAGATGCATGGTTACATCTGGAGTAAGTGGTGACAGCAGCCATTTCTGAATGTTTCTTGTGCCCATTTTCTTAGGCTCATTTACTCAGGTAATCCTCAGCCACAGCCCTGTGCAGGGGTTACAGAGGAGCACCCAGTGTAGGACAGGTGCAGGGGCCAAGGCCTAAGGCCTTCTTGGACAGCCAAGGCACAGGTGCCTCAAAGCCCTGGGCTGGAATCCTGCCCTGGCTGCTTTTGTTGGAGACTCACTCTTTTCCTCTGTTGGATGGGGGTGTTGGGGTCATTCAGAGAGAGAAAAGCGGGCAGGGAAAAGCAGGATGTGGTGTTGGTCTTGATTTAGAACTCCACCTCTTACTCCTAGGCCTTGCAAGTATTTAGTATCTTATTTTATCTTTCCTGCTTCTGGATTTTTCTTGGTCCAGTCTTGAATTCTGATAATAATGAAAAATTGTAGATATTATACATTAGGTACTGATCTAAGGGATTTATATTTATTCCTGGACTTGATCCTTCAACCCTTTGTGAGGTAGGTGCTATTTACTGTCTGCCCCATTTCATACATGAGGAAACTGAGGCTCATAGAGATTAATGAGCTTGGTTGCTTCAATACAATGTCATGAGGTTGGGCGGCAGTCTGTGAACTCGGGCTGACTACTGAAGACCTATACTTCTGCTGTCACCTGCCCCCGAAGCCCACATTGACTCTGCTGTTCTCTCCACAGCCCCGTGGGCCTCCAGCGTGAGCGGCATGCAGCACCCTTGGGCTGGCGCCGTGTCCTCTGGCCTGCTGCCCAGCCCCCCCAGGAGGCCTTGACGCCCTGGGGCACTTCTGCTCTGAGCAGGACCACGTGGGGGTTTGCCATGGTGACATAAAGGGGCGCAGAGGAAGGAAGGAGCAAGACCAGCCTGCAGACTGCGCCCCTGGCAGGGAGGAAGGCCGGGGCCCCAATCCTCCACTCCCATTGCCCACTGGGGGCCTTGCTTCCTAAATCTCTCTGAATTTCTTGGTCAGTGGACAACTCTTGTGTCTCCTGTGTGGGGCCTCAGGGTGGCCAGGGCAGGCCGGGCCTCCAGTGGCCAAGGTCTTGGGGACCAGGATGCCTGCCCTGGCGTGCCTCCGGAGGCTGTGTCGGCATGTGTCCCCACAGGCTGTCCTTTTTCTGCTGTTCGTCTTCTGCCTGGTCAGTGTTTTCGTCTCAGCCTACTACCTGTATGGCTGGAAGCGGGGCCTGGAGCCCTCGGTGGACGCCCCTGAGTCAGACTGTGGGGACCCGCCGCCCGTGGCCCCCAGCCGCCTGCTGCCACTCAAGCCTGTACAGGTGGTAACCCCTTCCCGGACAGATCCGCTAGTCCTGGTATTCGTGGAGAGCCTCTACTCGCAGCTGGGCCAGGAGGTGGTGGCCATCCTGGAGTCCAGCCGCTTCAAGTACCGCACGGAGATCGCGCCGGGCAAGGGGGACATGCCCACGCTCACTGACAAGGGCCGCGGCCGCTTCGCCCTCATCATCTATGAGAACATCCTCAAGTATGTCAACCTGGATGCTTGGAACCGTGAGCTGCTGGACAAGTACTGTGTGGCCTACGGTGTGGGTATCATCGGCTTCTTCAAGGTACGCAGGAAGGCACGTTCTGCTCGGGGGCCCTGAACCTATCAAGGCAATCCTCCCGAGGGGCGGGTGTGTCCCCTTCTTGCAGGTGAGCAAAGGAAGGCTCACACGGTCAAATACGTATCTAAGGCTGTGCAGCCTTCTCAGTGGGGAGCTGAGATTTGAACCCAGACACAGGTGGTCTGGACTCTCTACCCCTGCTCTTTCCTCCTGGTTGCAGTGGAGTGTGGAGTTCACGCATCTTCCAAACTAGAGCCGATTTACATTGGGAGAAAGAGGAGAAAGAAGCATCAGGGGGCACAGGGGAACCTATTCCAGGACCTGTGGGGCTTCCAGAACAATCAGTAGGATTGGGGTCCCTGCTGAAAGGGTGTCATGGAGGCTCTGTCTTTGGGGAGGGCAGGTCAGGAACTGCGCATGAGGGATCCCAAGGATGCGGTCAGGCAGGATGAAAGCAGGTACTAGCGGGGACTTTGGGTGCTTCGGGGGACTTTTGGTCTTTGTTCAGCAAACATGTACTGAGTCCGAGGTCGTGTTCTAGGCACTGGGGCATGGCAGGAACCAAAAGGGACAAAACCCTGCTCTCATGGAGCTGACATTTGCATGCAGTAGGAGTGGAGGGGGTGACAGGCCCTGCACAAATAAACACAGGATGCAGGGCACTTATGGTGGTGATGAGTGCAAAGGGAAGCAGAGCCAGGGGGTGGACACGAGGGTAGTGGGAGGTTGACAGTAGTCTGATAGCCAGCCAGAGAAATTATCTTTGATAAAGCAACCTGAGGGAAGGAGTCGCGGGGTTTTCTGTACAAAGAGGCCTCCTGCCAGAAGGAACAGGGAGTACCTGGGTCTGCTGGGCTCTTGCTTGGTGTGCGTGAGGAAGGGACTCGAGGGAGTATCCGTTTCCTGGCCCATCATGCACCACCGGGCCTGTGCTCAGTGCTGGGAGGCAGTGGTCCACCAAGGGTTTCTCACGGCTGCTCTTTCACACACTAATACAGCAGGAGGCTCTGCCACTAAGAGGTACCGTGAGCTGAGAGATTGGAGCCTTCAGAAGTGCTGCGGTAGAGCAGCTTGGTGAGATCTGTTCCCCACTTGGCTTGATCTCCTTCACAGAGCGCCCTCTGGGGAGCACTGGCCTGGTTTATGCCTTTACAGAAGCATAAAGTCAGCCTCTCTCCATTGTCTGGTGTTGTGTTTTGTTTTTTTCCTTTCCTCCTGGATTCTGTACCCTTTCCTGCTGTGAACTTCATTAAGTTTGGTTCAGAGCTCCAGGCCTGAAAATTGTCAGAATGACCGACATTTATTGAGAGCTTGCTCAGTGCGTTGTGCCCTGCCCACATGTTCTATGTGAATTAACTCTCTTTACACTAATAAGCCAGTCTCCAAGCAGGTGGGAAGCATGCTGATTTAAGAGAGAAGGAAACTGAGGCAAAGAGTGGTGTCCTCTAAGTGTTCTCTGGGATTTGAGCCCAAGCAGTCTAACTCCAGAGGCCTTGGTAATAACCAGTGTGTGACGAGTCCAGAAGCCTCACTGCCATTTATCTAGTAGAAATCTGCACCAGAGGGCACAGCAGAGGGACCAGGCAGAAGGTGGCACCAGTGAAGGGGGGACATTGGGCACAACTGGTATGAAAGCTTAGATCCCACCTCTACTGAAGGTAAATGTGAGGGCCAGCGAGGGGCAGGGACCTGGCCCTTGGTTCTGAGTGGAGGCTTTTGATTTTTCTGCTGAAATGTGTGCCCCCTGGTGGTTGGGGTGCATCTCCACCCTTTCTGCACGGTGGCCTTGCCCACCATTGCCTGTGGATGCAGGGCTCTGGAGACTCGACTCTCTTCCCATTGAAGCTGGATTCCCAGGGCATGTGACTGCAGGAGGGTAACACTCCGGGTGCTGGGTCAAATCCTCCTGAGGCTGAGAAGCAGAGTGAACTTGGACAGGATGTTTAACCCCTTTGTAAAGTGGAGCCAGTTACAGGTCTGCCTCACTGGGCTGTGTTGGAGACAAAACATGACAATGGGTGAGAAGCATGGAACACAGTGCCTGGGCCCTGGACCACTCAATAAATGCCAGCTATCAGGATTTTTTTTTTTTTTTTTTTGAGCCAGTCTTGCAGTGTAGTCCAGGCTGGCCTTGAACTCATGGCGATCCTCCTGCCTCAGCTTCCAGAGTGAGGTTTATCGTCCCCAGGTGCAGCAAAAATGGTGCTAGCACTTTGCCTGTCTTGTGACTCTGACCGGTGTGTGTCCCTGTGAGGTCCTTGAGGGAGGAATTGGGTCTTCCTCATCTGTACTTCCTGGCACCGTCGGGCCTCAGCCTTGTGCTCCAGGGGCCCTGGGTCTGAATAGACCCTGGCGGAGGTCTGGTGAGGCTCGCTGTCCTCCGTCACTGAGCGCTTAGGCTGTGCCAGCCACCCAGCTTGTTGTGCTGCAGGCGTCATCCTGTCCAATTCCCCACCACTACCTGGTTGAAGTAGGGAGGTTATTTTCCCACAAGGACTTGATGCCAAAAACGCTTTACCAGAATGATAAAGTGAGTCTCAAAGCCAAAATTTGACAACCAAGTTCATTGCTTCTAACCCAGCCACCAGAGACCATGTAAGAAAGAGCAGAGTGCCAACTGGAGGATCTGAGGCCCAGAGAGGGGACATGGCGCTCCGCATAGCATTTGGCCAGTTAACAGCTGGGTCTGTGCTAGGCCCCTGACTCCTGCTCCTGGCTCGGGGGTCTTCCTTCCTCTGCCTGGGTGATGCCATCAGAAGAGTTAGTGCCTCCCGAGGGGTCCTCACCCCGTTCTGTAGCACCCGACCTCTCTGTCCCCTTCCCTGGCTGGTTCCTGTCATTACCGACGGGGGTACCTTTTGTGACTTGGCCTTCTCCCTTCCTCACTGTCTGGGTAGCTGACGGAGCTGCCGGCACCTGGCAGCCAGTTTGGGGTCGGGACTTTGAAATGGGATCCCTCTGCCCTCATGGTCCGGCATGGCTTCCCAGGCCTCGGTGGGTGAGGGACAGGGCCCGAGCAGTTGTCACCCTTGGCCAACACTGACTCGGTCCCGGAAAGCTGGGCGCCGGCAGAGGTGGCCTCTGAGACTGGGGTTCTGCACTGGGCCTCAGCCTCCAAGGCTGGCTCTGGGTGGGAGTTGGCAGGTGCTCCTGTGTGTGCAGGCTCTGATGGAGGCTCCTTATTGTGGTTTACAAGGCCATGGCCCTGAAGAGCCTTTGTGGGAATTTGAAAAAAGCTTGTCTGTGGTGGGGATATGTGAAAGGCACCCTCTGCCCAGGTGCGGCTTGGTGCTGGGGCATGGGCGCTCTTGCGACTTTATTCCTGCTTCTGGCGCAGCAATGTGCCGTGGTACAGTGCTCACCGGAGCAGCCTCGTGGTGCTCTGAACATGACCAAACCCCCTCTCCAAACTCACTGTGTGCCCTTTGTCCACTCTCGCTTTGTCCCAACCCATTCATTCTCCACACAGCAGTTCCATAGATCTTTTTAGCGTGTAAACTAGAACCCGTCATCCCTGACTCAGACCCCTTTGGTGGAGTCTTTGCTGGGTTCCTGCCTCCAAGGTCCTGTCCTGTAGGTCTTTCTGCCTCATCTCTTTTCCCTCTTGGTCACTCTGCTGGCTTCTTGCTGTTCTTTGACCATACTGAGCGCTCTCTTACCTCAGGGCCTTTGTACTTGCTATTTTGGGAACTTGGTCTCTACCTGTCCCATAGTTGATTACTTATCATTAGCTCAGAAGTCCTTTTCTCCAGCAGGCCCCCTGAGCTAGCTGACTGTCAGGAAGCTGCTGCTTTTTGGCTATGCACCTCCTCTGCATAGCACGTGTTATATTGAAGTTTTCTGTTTATTTCTGTGGTTTGGGTGGATGCTAACGTACACGAGGGCAGGGGCCTTGTCTGGTTTTTGTTACTGTGTACACTGTTTTTTCTCACTGTGTTTCACTGTATTCATTGCACAATGAAAACAGTAGTTGTGGAATGAACAGATGAAAAGCTTTCATGTGCAAAGTACTGGGCAGTTATTTCTCTTTCATTTTTAAATAAACCCAGTTGTTAATCAGACGTGTGGGTTGGAGATACAGTGCACTGATAAAGTGCTTCCCCAGCATGCACTAGGCCCTGGGTTCAATCTTCAGCCTTGCAAAGCAGAACAAAGCAAAGGAATGAACCACAACTGTTTGTGGCCTCCCATTGGGGTCCAGGCTGCCCTGAGCTCCGGAGGTGGAAACATTAGAACCCCTGTGCTCAAGGGAGCGCAGCTAGCGGAAGACACCCTGAGCAGGTAATGCCGCCACTGAGGTGAGGTCGCAGCTGATCCTCCGTGTGGTCCCTTGGAGGCCAGTGGAGAGAAGAGGGTGTGTGCATTGGGCTTTGGAGAATGAGCAGGAGTCTGCCAGCCAAGAAGAAAGAATGAAACTAGCACAGGAGCAAGGACAACTGCAATATATACAGAGTAGAGTGGCTGGAGGGAGTTAGGGGTGTGAAGCAGCAGGGATGTGAGGCAAGGCAGCGGAGCTGGGCTTGCTGGGCATCATCTGCAGGCCCCCAGGAGCAAAGCAGCAGGAGGCCCTGGAAAGAGGAGGGACTGGCTGGGTCTGGGAGCTGGGCCACCGTGAGAGGGTGGCCTGCGGGTGCTGGGGCACAGCCTTTGCTTCCCACTCCAGATGTTGCTTCCTCATAGATACCCTACACCGCATCCATGCAAGATTTCTAAAGAGACCTGGTAGTGTAGCTCCTGGTAGAGGCTTGCTTAGCATGCGCGGGCCCCGGGTTCAATGTCTGGCAGTGCACACACGCATGCACACAGGACACACGATTTCTCCTGTAGAAGTGGCTGTGTGGCTGAAGCCCATTTGGTAACCCCAGGCTGGCACGCACAGTGGTTGGGTATGGAGACTCCTGGTCTCGGACATGGCTCACTGTGCCTGGAGGGCAGTACCCTGGGCATGTTATGTCCCTTCTCCAAGCCCACCTGTGAAGCGGGTCCCCAAGGCTGAAGGGAGGACTGTAGGCTCCTGCCTCAGTCCCTGTGCCGAGCACTTTGCCAGAGTTAACCTTGATCCTCCACCCTGGAGATGTGTTCTACAATTGGGCACATTTTACTGAGGCCCAAAAAGGTGAGATAACTTGCCGAAGACCAGGCAGCCTGGTAGCAGAGTCCATGCTCTCAACTGCTAGACTTTCCTCAGTGTGACTTAATTTCTCTGAGCCTCAGTCTCCTTGACTGTAAAATGGGTGTGGCAACACCTCCTTCATGGGGGCACTGGGAGAATTAACAGAATTCCTACATGCAAAGTATGTGGATCCACTACTGGCCTTGGCAAGTAAGTCGTGCACAGTCGCTGGTACATTGCTGTAGGGGCAGGTGGGACAGGGACAGGGCTATGGTGAGCCCTCCATGAATGCGGTGATATTGTTGATGTCACTGGTATCATACCGTATCTGAGATCCCAGGGCCCTTGGGGTTGTAGCTCTCATAGCGCTGTCTTCCTGTCCCCCGCCTGGCTGCAGGCCAATGAGAACAGCCTGCTGAGCGCACAACTCAAGGGCTTCCCCCTGTTCCTGCACTCGAACCTGGGCCTGAAGGATTGCAGCATCAACCCCAAGTCCCCGCTGCTCTACGTGACTCGGCCCAGCGAGGTGGAGAAGGGCGTGCTGCCTGGTGAGGACTGGACTGTGTTCCAGTCGAACCACTCCACCTACGAGCCAGTGCTGCTGGCCAAGACGCGCTCGTCGGAGTCCATCCCGCACCTGGGTGCCGACGCTGGGCTGCACGCTGCGCTGCACGCCACCGTGGTGCAGGACCTGGGCCTCCATGACGGCATCCAGCGCGTGCTATTTGGCAACAACCTCAACTTCTGGCTGCACAAACTTGTCTTTGTGGACGCTGTGGCCTTTCTCACGGGGAAGCGCCTGTCACTGCCTTTGGACCGCTACATCCTGGTGGACATCGACGACATCTTTGTGGGCAAGGAGGGCACGCGCATGAAGGTAGAGGACGTGAAGGTAAGGTGGTGCTGCAGGGCTTTGATGCTTTGTGTTTTCCGTTGTTGCTCTGCCCTCTCTGCATCACCCCTGTGCTGTTGGTTAATAGCAAGATCTCACCTGCCAGCTTGGCCACTTAGTTTTTATTATTGGTCTTATTAGAAGCAAGTGTCATTTAAATTGTGCGCGCGCGTGTGTGTGTGTGTGTGTGTGTGTGTGTGTGTGTGTGTTCAGTGCTGGGGGTCAAGCCTAGACCTGTGCACATACTAGAATAGTACTCTACCATTAAGCTCTAAGTCCAGACCTTTTTTATTTTTTATATTTTGAGACAAGGAGCAGTGGTATACACCTGTAATTTCAGCACTGTGGGAGGCTGAGGCAGGAGGATTGCAAGTTCAAGCTCAGCCTGCGTAACTCAGTGACTTAGCAAGACCCTCTCTCAAAAAAAAAAAAAGAAAAATTGAGACAGGGTGTCACTAAGTTGGCCAAGTGGGCCTTAAACCCGTGATCTTCCTCCTGCCTCAGCTTTCCTAGTAGCTGGGATGGCATGCATGTGCCACTGTACCTGGCTTATTTATGTTTTTGTTGAAGGATTAAATATAGAGGAATTGTATGTCTGGGCCATGGAGTTCAAGTATATATTTATGGAGGGAGATACCCACTCACCTAAACTTAAAAGTGGGAACTGTGCCTTTTAATTTAGATATGATTTTTTGCTTTGTTTTGGGGTGCCGGGGATCAAATTTAGGGCTTCGAGCTTGCTAGGCAAACACTCTGCCACTGAGTGAAATCCCCAGCCCAAGGCCCTGAGTTTGATCCTCAGCATCCCCGCCAAAAAAAAAAAAAGTTTATATCAATATCAGAGCTCCATGCCTTGGAAGCACAAGAACCTGAGTTCAATCCCCAGCACATACACACACAAAAACAAAAACAAAAAACAAAAAACCCAGAGCTTCTGTAGAATTTTAAAATCAAAACCAAGAGCTTGAATGACACATGGGGCATGTTTTAGCTGATGTATCTATAGATGGTGTAATACATGTGTTGAATTCAAACAGTATTTACCAAACAAGACTATGTAAAAGCACTTTGAAAACCACAAGATTTTACACATATGTGAATAAACTATCACCAAGAAAGAGAAGCTGCAAATGAAGCCCACTAAGCAATCTTTAAAGTATAGTTTTCCTCTATTCATTATTATAAAGCTGTTTGTAAAGGAGACAGCGTCCTAGTGGAATGGGAGTCAGTATGGGTTGCCATGAACAGAGGGCAACCACAACAATAAATCCAATGAAAACAAAACAGGGGATTAAATTCTGGAGAGATTCTGCTGCCTGCTGACCGGGTGTCCTTTCTTACAGGAGATTAGCGAGTGTTAGAAATATTAGCACCAACCCAAGACTTCTCTTTGATGCACACAGGCAGCTTTAAAAAGAGGGTTATGAGAGGACTACTCTCGGTGGACAGTGAAGGCCTGTTGGCGCAGTATTCTCTCCCTACCAGAGTCGAGTCCTAATGTGACCCCAGTCGACCAGGTGACTGACTGGTGCAGGTCCCTGCTCATCACTGAGCTGCTGCTGTACAGTGACAAGATGGGGTGATGTGAGGATTTGGAGCTGTTTCCTGCACCCCAGGGGTTTCACAGCGGGATCCTCAGCTGGCTGGGGGTCTGTTCAGATGGCCGGGCTCAGCCTTCCAGGCTGCCTACACAGCTGGCCAGTGCAGTGTGGCTTTGATCTGCTTTTTACATGTGTTTCCTCCTAAAATTTCATTTCCTCAAGGGCTTGCCTACTGAAAGAGAATTTTGAGATGTTCTTGTCAAGCCTCCCATCTAAACGACTTCGTGCCATAACTGACCTAGAACAGAGTAAACGGCCCTGTTTCTTGCTTAGGATGCTTCTCTGTGGCCCAGCCTTGCCCTCTCCTGCTGGAAACAGGGCCCCTGCTGCCTGTGCAGATGGAGTCTCTGCGAGACTGTGGCCCAGGCTGAGCCCACAGGGACATCTCTGCATCCCTTGTGAGCCCTGGATTGCCTGCTTTGGTTTCTTACTTTCCCCATCTCTAAAGGTGGAGGCTTAGAGAGTTTGCTGTTTCTGTGAACACACATTGGGCGCCCTCTCCTGGGCATTCAGCTCAGTGCAGTGGGGTCTCTGGAGTGTTACCCTTAGCTGTCCTTGTGAGTTGGAGGGCAGAGAGTTTTCCTCTTTCATCCCCAGCACAGACCACAGCTATCCTCTTTAGTTAGGGACACGTATGTCACCTCATTAGCTTTGCAGTGCTGCCTGTGCAGCGCAGTTTCCATAATGACAACCAGAAGCCGCTGGTTCAGGGCCTGTGGAGTGCCAGGCTGTGTGCTCAGCCTTCTCTGTGTCACTTCATTTGGTCCTCACTACAGCCTAGTAAGGTGAGTGTCATCGTGAGTCCCGTTTTACAGAGCAGGGTACCAAGGTTCAGAGAGATGAAGTGACTTGCTGAGGCCACACAACTGGAGCCTGTGGGTTGATCAGGTGCGGGGATACCAGCCCAGCCCTGGGAGGGTCAGGACGCTGAGTGCAACATGTCCTGAAAGCAGGTGGTCGCAGGTTCCCTAGCAGCCTGTGAACCGTAAACTTGTTCAGCTCAGCAGGGTCAGCGCCCTGTCATGACTTGGAAAGTGCTGGGTGTGCCATGCTTGGGCACAGCACAGTGCTGGGCCGTAGCACGTCCTTGGAGAAGTCACAATCCCTTGACGTCAGCCTTGCATCCTACCAAGGAGGAGAAATCCTTCGTGTGAAGACAAGGGGCTCACAGTGGCAGTGACCACAGCTGTAACCATGACCATCGTCTCTCGTCCCTCACCAAATGTCAGGCAGTTTTACATGTATTTCACATCATTCTCCCAAGAGCCCCTTAAGGGAGAGAGATTACTGGCCCCATTTGACAGTTGAGGAAACCAAGGCCCAGAGGAGTTAGGACCCTTTCAAGGACACACAGCAGAGCCCGGCTGGAGTGCAGATGGGCCTCCAGGTATGCAGATGGCATCCTCCATGGTTGCATGTGTTGCTGTTGCCTTCTTGACAGTCTTCATAGCTTTCAAATAAGGATCGTCTGTTTCCTTTTTCTGTAGTGCTAGGGATGGAAACTAGGGCTCTGTGCAACAGGCAAGACCTCTACCATAGGCTCACACCCCAGGCCCCCAGGTTTTCATCTTCCAATGGGCCCTGCAAGCTTCGTAGCTGGTTCTGCTGATGTGGAACACTTCTTGGGTCCTCCATGGGAGGAGCAGGGAGCTCCTGGCATTTCTTCTTATCTCCCTTTCTCTTCTGCCTATCCTAGGCCTTGTTTGACACGCAGAATGAGCTACGCGCACACATCCCAAACTTCACCTTCAACCTGGGCTACTCAGGGAAATTCTTCCACACAGGTAACTGGCCCTGTCTCCACTCCCACCTGCCTGGCCTCCTTCATACCTCCATTGCCCAGGTGCTGTGCCCTGAGGGCAGCGGGCTGCTTGCTGGCCTACACTGGGCAGATTTGACCCCTCTGTCCCCCAGAGCTAGTAGCCGACAAGAGCAGTCACAGCCCCTAGGGCAGCTGATTTGGGATGACAATGACACTGCCCCCGCCTTTTAGTCCTAGATGGGGGCTTCTGCTCTCCCATCTCCTCTTCCCTCCGGCCTTTTAAAATTATTTGTACTTTTTCTGCTTATAAGAGAAACCAGTTGAATTTTAAGAATACTATGGAACTATGTAGCGTAGAAAGTGAAAACTCTTTGTAACTGCAGCTATTCTAGGACAATGTGTCCTGCGTTTGCTTAGGGTCAGAAGGGTTGAGGCTGGGGCTGTAGATCACTTGGTTCACGCTTTCCTTCCTCTCGGGGCTCTCTCCATGTCCTCCCATGGCCCTCCGGGACCAGGCAAGAGAGCCTGCCGATCTGGTCATCTGCAGTGACTATTTCCTCCTGCTACCTTCTGTTCAGGCCACAGTGAGGGCAGCATTTCTTGAACTCTAGGCAAAACCAGCGGTCAGGGTAGAGGAGAGATTGTGCAGTAGCCCCAAGCCAAGGAGGAGTGCTGCAGGTTGGGTCTCTACGTTGCTGCTGTATCCTTCACCTGTGGAGTATCAGGGTGGTTGTAGTAATACATATGAGACAGAGAGTTAAGCATCCTGTGCAGACACAAAGAGCTTCTGTAAACCAATAGGTAAAAGATGGTGACAGTTTGGACCACTGGACTAGGATCATAGCAGGCACAGGAGAAGTAGAGGAAACCCTTGAGATTGGTGTGTATCCCAAGCAGGGGCCCAGAGAGGACAGTGTCTTGGCCAAGGTCACTCATTGACCCAAGACTGGAACCCAGACTCTGGACCTGGCTCTTGTCTCCCCCCGCTGGAGCTCAGATGACTTCCAGGCAGCTCCTGCGCAGGCCATGGCTGTGCACTCCATCCCCAGGCCGGGCCAGGGTGCGGGGCCTCCCTGGCTGGGCTGAGCTGTCTGTGCGGACTGCAGGTACGGATGCCGAAGACGCTGGGGACGACCTGCTGCTGTCGTACGTGAAGGAGTTCTGGTGGTTCCCCCACATGTGGAGCCACATGCAGCCCCACCTTTTCCACAACCAGTCAGTCCTGGCTGAACAGATGGCCCTGAACAAGAAGTTCGCTGTCGTGAGTAAGATTCCCTACAGGACAGAGCCGGTGGGCCGGGGGCTGGGCTGGGGCTCTGAGCTGCTGGCCTCTTGCTGCTTTAGCAGTTCAGCCTGATGGTGGCCTGGGCATGCTGCTTTTGTAGTCACTGTCTCCCGGAAGTCTCAAGACAACAGCCCCATTTGTAGATATGAAGCTGAGGCCTAGGGAGGTCACACTGGGACTTAGCTGCTTGTTTTCTGGGCATGAGGTCTCACTTGCAGGCTGGACTGGGAGGCTCCAGAAAGGGAGAATTCTGAGGGGCTCAGTGGGAAAGGGGTGAGCTGGGTTCACCTGCCAATTTGAGGCAAGAGAAGGCAGGAAAAACCCTGTCCTTGTCCCTTACCATGGAGTGTGTGTGTCCACTGAGCTGGAGGGCACACACACTGGACTGAGAGTCAGGAGACCTGGGTTCTAGTCCCCTCCCTGCCAGTCAGTCAAAGATTTTGGGCCTCAACTTCCCCATCTGCACCGTGAGGGCTTGGACCAACTGCCCAGCTATTGTAGCCTCTGACTTTTCTCTTGTGTTCTACAAAGGGGGAATAAGGCCCACGGGGGAAAGATGCCATGCTCACCCCAGCCTGGCCATCCTCTCCCCAGGAGCATGGCATCCCCACAGACATGGGCTATGCCGTGGCGCCCCACCACTCGGGCGTATACCCTGTGCATGTGCAGCTGTATGAGGCATGGAAGCAGGTGTGGAGCATCCGCGTGACCAGCACGGAGGAGTACCCACACCTGAAGCCGGCCCGCTACCGCCGCGGCTTCATCCACAACGGCATCATGGCAAGTGGCCCGACAACCAGGGTGGGGTAGCAGCGTGCATGTGCTGTCCTAGGGTGGGGGTGGGGGTGGGGCGGCTGCCTCTGCTACTCCAGCCTCCGAGGCTCTGTCCTGGGGAAGGCGGGCTGCCCATCTGAGCCCTTCCGTGAGCTCCTCCTAACTGTGGACAGAGGATCAAGGAGCAGTGTTCTTTAAAGGGCTCTGATGGAGACGTAGGACTGGCCTCTGTGAGATTCATCTGCTCATCTAAGGACTTCCTTCGAGCTTTTCCCATGTGACTGCCTCTTTGCTGGGCACCAGGCATGTAGAAGTGCACAAAACTAAGAAAAGGTTTTAGCCTTGTAGACCTGACATTCAAGTGTCAGGAGACAGACAGTATACTTGAGAATGGGCAAAGTGTGTCATAGTCTCATGGTAGTAACTCCTCTGGAGAGAACCAAGCAGGGAAAGGAGAGAGTGAGTAGGGTGAGTCTTCCTGGGATTTGCCACACCACACTGTGTGGAAGGGCAGGCAAGGCGGAGAAACCAGCAAGTGCAAGAGCTGGAGGCAGGCCTGTGCTTGGGTGTGTTTGAGACAGAAGGAGCCAGTGTGGTTGGAGGGGACTGAGTGAGGGACAGATAGGAGACGATGTTGGAGGGTGACGGGCCAGATGGAAGGGCCCAGAAAGCTGCCACTGGTGGACTCCAGCTCTTTGGCAGAGATCGGAAGGTTTTGAACGGAGCATGACCTGACTCTTATCTGAAAAGGATTTTCATCATTCTACCTGTTGTGTGGAGCAGGGTGCAGTGTACAGAGATGGGAGCAAGCAGGCCAGCTGGAGTCACTGCAGTCTCCAGAGGAGAGGTAGTGATGGCGTGGACCAGGGCATTCATATGCTGGACTCGTTAAAGTTAGAGCTGGGAGGAGCTGCTGGCACATTGGGTGTGGGGTGTGGGAGGAGGAGAGGAGGCAAGGTGACTCCAAGGTTTTTAAAGGCCTTGAAGGATCATTGTCATTAGTCAAGATGGGTGTCTTAGTTTCTTTCTTGTTGCTGGGACAAAATACCTGACACCCACAAGTTATAAGAGGAAAGGTTTATTCCAGTGCAGTTTGTAGAGGTTTCAGTCCATAGTCAGCTCTGAGACAGGGCAGCAGGCAGAGGGGAAACAGTCCATGGTGTGGCAGGCAGGAAGCAGTGAGCCTTCCTCCTTCTTTCCCTTTTTATTCTATCCAGCCTACAAGCCTGTTCATTGGTACCACCCATATCCAGGATGGATCTTCCCTCTTCAGTAAATCCATCACCCACACCCCAGAGTATGCTTAAACCAATCAGTGGGACTGATCCAGCATCACACACTCATATCCAGTCACTCCCAAAAGCCCCACCTGTGAGCACACGTGGCTCTAGGGTGACGTTTAGCTATAAGCCATAACAATGGGGCAGCTGCGAGAAGACAAGATTTGTGCATTTATCTTTCCACGCACCGACTCCTCACACCGGGATTCACTGAACTCTGGGAAGAAGGTCCTGACCAGGCAGACCTGAGCTGCGTTTCCCCAGAGCTTGGTTTCCTGAGGGGAAATGGCAATAAGCAGCTAAGCCAGTGCACGACCATGAGTGCACCCAGGCAAGGCTCTAATGCCAAGGACTTGCAGAGCTGCTTTAGGGGGCCGAGGACCCTTCTACAAATGGCTCAAGCTTCCAGAATCAGTCTTTTCATGTTCCTTTGAGGCCTGCTTATGTTGTGTAGAGAATAGCTGTGTAGTATTAAACAGTAAGGGACTATGGTTTACTGGGGTGGGCAGATTTCGCAGGCTGCTGAGACTGGGAACAGGGTCTCCTAGGGTGGGGACTGTGAGGTCACCCAGGAGGCTGCCTTTCTGAGGAAATACCATGGCCCTTCTCCTGAGGAGGGACCGCCCATCACTGTCCACACCTGGAGATGCCATAGCCCCTCTCCCTACCCTCCCAGGTCCTCCCGAGGCAGACATGTGGCCTCTTCACACACACCATCTTCTACAACGAGTACCCTGGTGGCTCCAGCGAGCTGGACAAAATCATCAACGGGGGCGAGCTCTTCCTCACTGTGCTCCTCAATCCCGTGAGTTCTCCGCAGCCTGCAGCTGGTGGGAGGAGCACAGCTGGGCAGGCCGAGCAGGGTGGGGAGTCTGGAGGGAGGCCTGGGAGTCGAGGGCCCTGCTGTCCAGGACAGACCCTGGTCCTCTGCTAGATGTGGACTAAAGACTCAGAGCTTGCTTTCTTTCTTTACTTCTCTTGGTGCATGTTCTCTTTCCAGTCTTTGTGTATGTGTGTGTACACGTACATGTACACTCAGCACACACATACATAACTCTTTTCTTGCGCTCTCTGGCCCTGTCCTTATCTGCAAATTGAAACGGTTATTCATACCTTCACAATATTAAGTAAATATCAAGTGGTTGTTGTTATTCAGCTTTATGGGCTGAGTACTCCTTTCCTCCCCTACACACTTGTCCCCTTCAGATCTGTAAAACAAAACACAAATAGCTCCTGCATCAGCCAGCCTCCCACCATAGGGTTGTAATGTTTGGGATCTGTTAGAGCTGGTTCATCTTGGTTGTGCTCAGGCTGTGGTCACACAGCGAGTTTGTTGATGACCTCAGTACATCTTGCCTTGGTCACTGGGGCAGCCCTGAACACTGAGTCAGGGCTAGAAGGGTTCAAAGTGGGAATGAGGGGCTCAGATGCTGACCCAGCTGCTGCCTCCCTTTTCCCCTCCCTTGGAGCAGATCAGCATCTTTATGACACACCTGTCCAACTATGGGAACGACCGCCTGGGCCTGTACACCTTCAAGCACCTAGTGCGCTTCCTGTACTCCTGGACCAACCTGCGGCTGCAGACGCTGCCGCCTGTGCAGCTGGCTCAGAAGTACTTCCAGATCTTCTCTGAGGAGAAGGACCCGCTCTGGCAGGTAGGGACAGGATAGCCTGGTGCTTTGCTTCGGGGGCGGAATGCCCCCCCTTCGCAGGCATGTGCTCTGGGTTCAACCTTCACACTCACGCACTCTGTCAAATGGAAACTCGGGTGCCTATTTGCTTGCTAGCATGGGCACACTTGCTCCTATGAACACATACATGCTCCTCTACATACAGACACACACCTCCCCACACAGACCCACATGCACGCACACTTATATGCACCCCTGGAAAAATAATGTTATCCCAGCAGTTGGGAGGCTGAGGCAGGAGTAATCACAAGTACAGGGCCTGGCTAGCTACATAGCGAGACTGTGTCTCAAAAACAAAACGAAGTGGAAAAAAAAGACATTAAAAGCACTATGGTAGTCTCTTAGATGATGTTGTAGGCCCCTTTAACTGCAGCAGGTTCTGAGCCCCGGGGAGGGGAACTTTTGGGAGGGAGTGCTTGGGAAAGTCTGCTCTTGGGAGCTGTTAAAAATTGGAAGCAGGAGCTGGAATCAGTGGTGTCTCAGAGTTAAGACCAAGGGTCCACAAACCATGACTCATGGGCCAAATCCAGTCTGTGGTCTGTTTGTGTAAAGAAAGTTTTATGGGCACAGGGCCATGCATATTCCCGGAAGCAGCAGAAACCCAATAGAATCTAAAGGCTGCAATGTTTACTGAACAGTTACCAAACTTTGTAGGAAAAGTTTTCTGACCTCTGGTTCAGAAACTGTCCAGTTCAGTTTAACAAGGGTTTGCGAGTTCCTAATATGTGCCAAGCATGCAGCTGGGCACTTTGCCAGGGTCTGCTGGGGCCCTGAGACTAATCAGAAATGGTCCCAGCCTGTTGTGCTGTGTCTGGAGGTTGGGATGTGACAGGGACACATGGAGGTATTGGGTCTGGTGGTCAGGGTCAGAGGATGCCAATGTCTGTGTGTGGTGGAGTCCATTCATTGTGTTCTTGGGCCTCTCCTCACATTGTTTGCACTGTTGTTTTAGGACCCCTGTGAGGACAAACGCCACAAAGACATCTGGTCCAAGGAGAAGACATGTGACCGCTTCCCAAAGCTCCTCATCATTGGCCCACAGAAAACAGGCAGGTCTCTCCACCCTTGACCCAGCCTTCCTTCCTTCCTGACTCATCTGTGGGATACTGGGGACTACCTAGCCTTGGTCCTGCTCCCCACTCCCCCTCCCAGAAGGGGAAGCTGTGTTGGGGTGAAGATGAATTGCCTAACACTGTGGAGGTGGGAAGGAAGTGGAGGGTGAGCATGGAACTCTTCTGTTTGTCCTAATCACAGCCTTAGGGAGTGTTCCCTGTGTCTGCTGGGGAGGGGGGCGGTTCTGAGTGTAGGCACAGAAGGAAGCCCAGATCAGTTGCTCTGTAAGCTTGAGCCGTGCCAGGCAAGGCTGGTTCAATGCAAAGTGGAATGTAATCCATTAATCATGCCTGCCTGAGGTGTAAGATGGAGAAGTAGTGGTGTGACCACTAAGCACTTGCCATCCTCATGAGACTGTAAGTCTTGTCCCATTTTACAGACAAGAAACTCAAGGCCCAGAGAAGTGGGGTGACTTCTCATAGCACATGTAGCTAAGAAATGCCAGTTCTAGGTCTTGAGACTCGGTTTCTGTAACCCTAGACCTGGTACTCTTAATCAGCAAACTCTGCAGCCTTCTTCTTCTCTTTTGGGTGCTCTCCCTGTAGCATACAAACCATAGAGTCCCACCACAGGGAGTGGATGAAAGATTTCCCTGAGGGCAGGGGGCCGGAAGACGGGACACTGGAGCCAGCATTCTTGGCCCTTAATTTCACATTAAAATGTGAAATTAATGTTACATTAAATGTTAAAAAAAGTGTTGGAGCTCCCTTTTTCCTGGGCGGCTCCCAGGTACCAGAGTGGACAGAGGCCTAGAGCTAGAAGGGACCAGTAGAAGCCTCTAGCTCTGCATTTCTGCAGAGCTGGATGTGATTGTCAGAGTGCAGTGATGAGAAGGATTCTGAGGTCAAGTCCTGTTTAGTGATGAAGAATGCTGTAATGGATTAGTGATGTCTGCAAGGGGTATAGGAGCTGTAGTGTCTACAGGCAAGCAAGTCCTACATTTGTCATCCTGGATTTAGCACATCTTCTTTATTATACAAATGAGGAAGTTAAGACCCAGAGAAGGAAGAGGACTTTCCCAGTGAACACTGGGAAACCAGGCCCCAAACCCAAACTCCATCTTTGTTGCGGAGGTGGGCTGCGGTCCTCAGTGACTTCCCTCCTACAGGCACCACGGCCCTCTACTTATTCCTGGGAATGCATCCGGACCTAAGCAGTAACTACCCCAGCTCAGAGACCTTTGAGGAGATCCAGTTTTTTAATGGCCACAACTATCACAAAGGCATTGACTGGTGAGTGGGCCTCTGTTCACAGCAGGACAGGAAGGCCATCGTGGAGCTGCGTGGGGAGGTCACTCTGGACATAGCAGGAAGCAGCTGGTGCTTGCTCACACACAACTAAAGTTCCTGTAAACAGGGACAAGGAGCAGTGACCCATGAGTCATGCTGGGAGGATGTTGTCACAGAGAGGACACTTGATGAGGAAGCACTTTGCATTATTGGCTGGGTCACAGACTGCTGAAGTCGGAGTGTAGCCCCTTCTTTGCTTGCACAGAAGCATCCTACCTCCTAGAGGATGGGAGGGAGGACCCATGTGAGGTCTCAGGGTCTGCTGGTGACAGAGCAGGGCTCACATCCAAGTGTGCTGACTGGGAGCTGGCCCTTCCCACTGTGTGTGGCCAGCTGTGGAGACAGGGTGTTCTTGTGTACTCTTCAGAGGCACTGGCTGGCCTTCAGGCTCACCTGGGCAGGTGTTAACGGTCGTGGCTTCCCACCAGAACCTTCCACAGAGGTTTCTTTTAGTGTGTTAGTGGAGGGCAGCATGCATGATATTACCCTCCAGTTTTTTAGTTTGCATCTTTCCCTACTATTGCCTTTTAAAACTTTATATGTATGTGTGTTACCATTATTTATTATGGTTATGTTAACAGGTTATGTACGTGGAGTGATTATGGCTATTTTTAAAAAATACTTCTCTGTGTGCATTTCTCTTATTTACCTGTCATTGCCCTACCCATCTGTCTGTCTTGCCTGTGTATTTATCTGTCTGTACAAGTATCCATCCTTCCATTTTCTATTATTTTTGACATGTCTGGTCTATTACCTAAAACCTCTGGTGGCCAGCGATATTGTTGGAAGGCAGCGCTTTCTGGATTTGGAAAGGTAATATAGTGCAAAGCCATGTGCTTGACATCTTCAGCAGAGCCCGGGGCAGCACCCACCTGCAGTATGTTAGCAGGTCTGTAGCAAAGTGTGTATTTATTTATACCAGATAAGATAAGGAAGTTGAGCTTTGCTGCCAGATGGCTTTGCTACAAGCTTAGGAAGTAAAGCTTTTGCTTTTTGAGCTTTCTCAAGTTACGTATTACAAACAAAAAAGATTCAGAAAAAGGCGAGAGGGTGATTTCTTGGCCCGTATCCAAGATTCTGATTTTGTAGGGAGGCGCAGGAACCTATCAAGCCCTTGCTAACTCTGTTAAAGGGTCCTTGGGGCCACTGTGGAGAAACCCCATTTCACAGGATAGAGATGTGATACTCTTAATTAGGGTACACTCTGCTTCCCATGAATCCTCCAAGCTGTATCCTGGTTTTACACGGGTAGGTGCCCCCTGGAGGATCTGGACAGTTCATTTAGTTTTCGGAATGGTCCTTCAGGCAGGGTTGGTCATCACTCAGGCGGAATATGAAACATTGATTTGGCACACTGTTCTCACACCCACAGCAGGCTGGGAGGAAGCATGGGTGGCAGGAGGTGACCCTCCCCTTTGGGTCCAGGTCCACCAGTGCCCCGCGAGAGTGCCATTGCCGGCTCAGGTGAGGAAAGCAAGCCTGCCCTCTAGAGGCCACCGAGGGTGTTCCCCCCCCACCAGCTGGCCCTCCTAGGATTGGAGAGCTGCTTTGAGCCCAGACTTGCCCCCTACTGGCAGAGGTAGCCTGTGGGTTTCGCTACAGAGCCTCAGACTGGTGGACCTGAGTTTAGACTGGAACACTACCGCCCTTCCCCATGCACGGTGACCCACATCGCGCCTTGAGTCTCGGAGCCTCCTCACCCCAGAGCTGCCACTGGAAAGGAGCGAATTCGGACTAGGGAGTTGGCCAGGTGGCTGTTTTCTTAAATGCTGCTAGGGCGATCCTGGTTTGGGTGGAGCAGCCTGCCGTGCCTCTTTCTGAGGAAGTGTGACCCCTCTCATGGCATCCGTGGGCGCCTTCCTCCTGGGCATCGCCTGAGAATCTCTTTGGCCTCCCGTAGGTACATGGAGTTCTTTCCTATCCCTTCCAACACCACCTCTGACTTCTACTTTGAGAAAAGCGCCAACTACTTTGATTCTGAAGTGGCGCCCCGGCGGGCAGCTGCCCTGTTACCCAAGGCCAAGATCCTTACCATCCTCATCAACCCCGCTGACCGGGCCTACTCTTGGTACCAGGTGAGTTGGGTGGGCAAGGTCCTGAGTGCGGGGTGCAGTCTCTGTCTGATGCTTGGTCACTCAGCAATGCCAAGGAAGCATCTGCTTGGGCTGGCCCTGAGCCGGGTACCTGGAATGAGGTGACAGGTCAGTCCTGCCTCCCTGGCACATCCAGCCTGGAATGGATGCAGAATGTCACCACAGCTAACTGCTCAGCCCTAACTTCAAGTGGGGTCCCACCTGTGACCCTGACACCCACAAGGGAGTCCTTGGGGCAGCTTGGTTTTGGCATCTGGGCTTGTGCTGACTGTAGCTTCCCCACAGGCCATGGGGCAGGCGTGAATGGGAACTTGGAGGAGGCCAGGGCGCAGGACCTGCCATTCTGAGTGGGGGGCAAAGACACCTGGCACACTTGAGGGATGCTCTTTGTCCCTGCTTGAGGTAGATGGGAGCCAGAACTTTATGCCACTTCTGTGACTGACTGAGTTGTTTTCTTTTTCTTTCTTTCTTTCTTTCTTTCTCCTTCCTTCCTTCCTTCTTTCCTTTCTCTCTTTCTCTCTCTCCTTCTTCCTTCCTCCCTCCCTCCTTTCCTTCTTTCTTCCTTTTCTAGACAGGGTCTTGCTATGTATTTTAGGCTGGCCTTAAACTCACTGTATAGCCCAGTGTAGCCTCGAACTCATGGCCATCTTTCTGCTTCAGCTTCGTGAATGCTGAGATTACAGGTGTGTGCCACCATGCCTGGCCTGATTTAAATTCTTCTGAATGCAGCCCACTGTGCTCACAGGGATGCTGGCAGCCTGTTGTGAGAGCTTGGGGCCTGAGTCTGTCTGCTGCCATTTGCTTTGATTCAGAAGTAGCCCTGGTGCCTAAGGCCAAGATCCTAACCACCCTTGTCAAGCCAACAGGCCAGGCCTGCTGTTGGTGTTGGGGGACACCTGGGCCTTAGTGCATGGTGACTGCGACAGTGTCCGCTGTCTTGGCTGAGAAGTCCTCTTCTGGCCAGGCCACTTTCTGTAGCTCACAGCTACCCTTTGAGACTCTGCACTTGGATGCTTTTGTGCCTCTTCCTTGGGGCTTCAGTGTCCCTGCAGGGCCAGCAAGCTTCTTTCCTAGGGGTCCTTGCCTCTCCCAAGTCTGAGGGGGAAGCCTTCTCTTCCTCTTGCTTACCAGGACTTTCTCTTCTGTCCAAGTGTCCATTTCTCCTGTGAGCTTTGTCTTTGTAGGAAAACCCAGAACACCGCAGGCTACTTCTCTTCACGTTCTGCCATGTGTTCTCCTCCTGTCTTTGTAGGGGACAGATGGGGCTTCAAGCCTTTAAGCAGCTGTCAGGACAGTTCCTTGCTCTGTACTAATGACAGTGCTCAACTTTATTCCCTCACTGGGCTTCACAGCAGTTTTCTAGAAGGTTCAGGGTGTGGGTGTGTCCTCTTCACACTGATGAGAAAACCAAGACGCTCAGCAGGTTTCATGTGGTGGGCTTTTGAATCCAGGTCTTCTAAATCTAAGACCCATCCTTTCTCCTGTCCATGATCAAGGCAGATTAGGGAGATAAGACGGGAGACGCATTCATACCAGGAAACCCAAAAGGGAACGAGAAGGAGAGGAGGGGCTGCTGTCTGTCCTGGAAGGGAGGTCAAGAGGTCAAGAGGGGGACCTCCCTTCCCTGGGCCGTGGTGACCTGCATGGGAGGGGCATCATATGCCAGCTGGGCAGGTCCCCAAGCTTAGGATTTTTTTTTCCCCCCTACCATGGGGATTAAATCCCTCTGGGCTTTCACACTGAGCTACATCACCGTTGCCATTTTATTTTATTTTATTTTATTTTTTGGCAATAGGTTCTGAGTCACTAAATGGCCCAAGCTGGGCTTGAACTTGTGATCCTCCTACCTCAGCCTCCCCAAGGGGGATAACAGGTGTGTGTCACCAGGCCCAGCCAGGAGCTGGACTTTGAGAATCCTCAAGATGCTAATGGCCCACAGCATTACTTTTGGCAATTCAGACTTGGCATTTCTCCCTTTATGATGTTCCCCAATCTCTCTGGTTTCCATAAAGGAGAATGTTCAGTCTGGGGCAGGTGGCTCCTACATCATCTCTAAGACAGCCAAACCTTGTTTTGAACAAAGAGAGTACAAGCTTTGACCTTTGGTGGTGTTTGGGAATGTTGCTTATTTTTATTGCATTTATTGATGGTTGCCTTTTATATGTGATAGCTGATTCTGGTTTTCCATTTAGGGAAATGTTGTTGAGTTTTCACATGAATTGATGTGGAAAGGCAAGTTAGTGTGACAGAAACAAGGTTGACATCAGCATGTATTGTTCTGTGGGTCAGATAGGAATCTCAGAAATGGTGTGTGAATGACCGGGACCGGGAAACCCTGGTCCAGTCTGATTCCCGTCGTGCGGAGATGGGGCCAGTGACCTCCCTGAGGCCAGACAGCAATGTGGGGTGGAGCCAGGACTGGAGCACAGGGCCTGGCTCTGGCCCAGGGTCTCCTCCATATCATGAGCTGCAGTCCCGCAACAGCCCTTCCCTTTGTGCTTCATGTGACATACCCACCTGTCCCTCTGCCCCCAGCACCAGCGTGCCCACGATGACCCTGTGGCCCTGAAGTACACCTTCCATGAGGTGATCACAGCTGGCCCGGATGCATCCTTGAGGCTGCACGCCCTCCAGAGCCGCTGTCTGGTCCCCGGCTGGTACGCCACCCACATCGAGCGCTGGCTCAGCGCCTTTCACGCCAACCAGGTAGGGCTGCCTGCCTCTGGGAGTGCACGTTGGCCTGAGGTGCCCAGCAGCCCTGGTGGGCGGCGGGCTTTGGGGAGATTGGGGCATGATGGTGGGAGAACGGGGCGGGGTGGGTGGAGGTCAGATCCCGGGAGGTCTTTTGGAGAAACCCTTGGAATCTGGAGGCTGGGTGCAGTCTGGAAGGTTGGTGAGACCTGGAGCAGGGATGTCATGGGCTGATGTGGGCCAGGGGAGCTGGTAGAGCACAGGGAGTTAGACCACAGAGGACAGAGTCTTGGGCGTGGATACCTGCCATTCAGAGGTGGGGCAGGAAGCTGACTTTGAGCACGCAGCGTTCCACATTTGCAGCCACGCCCCTTCCTGCTGCTGTGGCTGCTGACCCTGCCTGCCACTGGGGGAAGCAAGTCCAGGTATCCTTTTTCCTTTCCTTCTTTCCAGATTCTGGTCTTGGATGGTAAACTGCTGCGAACAGAACCTGCCAAAGTGATGGACACGGTGCAGAAATTCCTTGGGGTGACCAACACCATTGACTACCACAAAACCTTGGCGTGAGTATTGCACTGTCCTTCGACAGGGTGAGTCCCTGATCAGGCATCTGTGCCGTAGAAACCAAGGCTCGAACAACTGTGGGAGAAACACAGTAAGAGTCAGCAAGGGGAGGGAGTGTACAGCACTTCCCTCAGGGCCGTTTAGCAGTAAAGGTAATACAGTGGTACCTTGGTTCACAGACTTGATTCATTCCACAATTCTGTTGCAAACCAAGTTGGATGAGAAAGAATCACATTTAATGGTTGACTTGAATGTTGACCTTATGGGGAACTAACTTTGATTCAGTTCTCATTCAATTCGGTTCGTGACCAGAATTGGAGAGAATCGAGTTCATGAACTGAAGCACACCGTATTAATTTGTTATATTAGTAAAGATATCAATTTAAGGAAAAGAGGGGCAGCCTGGCACAGTGGTGCATGCCTGATATCCCAGCAGTCTGGGAAACTGAGGCAGGGAGATCAAAAGTTTGAGCCCAACCTGGGCAACTTACTGACTTAGTGAGATCTTATCTGAGAGAGGAAAAAGGAGAGAGGGATAAAAGAAGAGAGGAAGGAAAGGAAAGAAAGAAAGAGGGAGGGAGGGTGGGTGGGCTGGAACTGTTGCTCAGTGCAAAGGTCCCAGGTTCGATTGCCTTTATTGCAAAAAAAAAGTGTGCGTGGAGGAGAGGTGTTGGTCGATGAATCTGTTCCCTGACCAGCCCACCCTATAGTGCGCTCTTCAATTCAGTTTAGTCTGAGCTGCACATTTTCAGAGTGTTTTATGTAAGTCAGATCAGCATTGAGCAGCCCCTGTTCCCAGAAGGTTTCCTAGCACATTAGACTTTGACGTAAAATGTAATTTCAAGGAAAGGAAACTAGATGGCAGTAAGCCTGCTCCCCTACAGCTGGCGCAGGTGTGTTGGGGATGCCTTCCCACAGAGCCTGCGTTCCAGGGGCAGAGAAGGAGGGGTTGCGCCCCCATTTTGTGTCCCAGACAAAGGATGCACTCTGCTGGAGGAAGGTCTCAAGAACAGAGGAATTGAGTCACCCTCTGGGCTGATTTCCTGGGAAAGCCTGCAGCGAGAGTATTCCCTCATTACAGTGCCGGAAGCTGACGGTAGAAAAGGGAGGGCAGAAAGGAGAAGGCACGAAGGAACTGGAGGTGAAGATCTGCCGCTTGCCCTTGAGGCAGGAAGGAGCAGCAGTCATGGGTGCAGGCTGTGGTGTCACAGATGGGTTATGACCCCAGATCCATCCCTTAGCCCTGTGACATTGGATGAGTCCCTTAGCTTTGCGAGCCTCACTTTTCTCCTGTGTAAATTAGAGATGAAGAGAATAATTCCCACTTTCTAAAGTCATGAGTTGGTAACAGCATGTTCGTGGAACTCTGGGCTCAGTGCTTGGCAAGTACTAAGTACTAGTTACAGTAGCGGCTGTCATCGCCATCTGTCATCTATGCCTACCCTGTGGCTCTTTCAGAAATCCCTGTCTTCCTCACCTGCCACGAGTGAATTCTGTTTGCCCAGTACTTCTTGCTTGAAACTCTAATGGTGTGTGAGCTGGGGCTGAGCTCTGGTGCCAACAGGCCTCCTCTCGCAGTGACTGCTTCTGAGGTCATCTCCCAGACAGTGCCCTTGAAGGCAGCAAGGTGCATGGAAGGTAGTCTTGCCCTGTCCTTTCTGAAATTTACTCCAAAATACAAAAATCTCCACACTGAAGTGTGGATACAAATACCTTGCATTTCTTGTTAAAGATACAATTTATTAAAAAGTGAAAGAACCCCACTATACCCTCCCCCCCACCCTGTTGTCACTTGAAGTTTGGAGGGATAAAGAACGCTTTTTGGTTTTTTTTTTGTTTTCTTTTTGGTGCTGGGGATTGAACTCAGGGCCTTGTACTCACAAGGCAAGCACTTTAACCACTGAGCTAAATCCCCAGCCCCAAGAACGCTTTTTGGATTAAAAAAATTGCAGCTCACTGGTGAGTTGGAGATTCTTAGAAAACAGTTCCCAGGATGACACAGGATGGGCAAGGGTCCGTGTTACAGAGTGCTGGAGGAATGGGGCAGCTCAGCTTAAGACTCAGTGTGGGAGCTGCCCTTTGCTGGCAAGAAGGGCAGGTGAGTTTAGTGCAGCCCAGGGGTAAAACTTGGGCCAAGAGATGGCACATATCAGCCCCACAGTCCGTGTGGGTTCGAGAGTGTGTGCAGAGCAGTGGGTTCCTGGATGTGGCCTTCACAGAGGGCGGGCTGGGCCGGCTGACTCTCATTGGCAGGTTTTCCCCATTGCCACAGGTTTGATCCAAAGAAAGGATTTTGGTGCCAGCTGCTTGAAGGAGGAAAAACCAAGTGTCTGGGCAAGAGCAAGGGCCGGAAATATCCAGAGATGGACCTGGATGTAAGTGGTGGATACATGCCTGTGGCAGCTGGATAAATGGGAGGGGGAGCAGAGCCTTGTGTCCCCCCCACCTTTTTTTTTTTTTTTTTTTGGTGCCGGGGATTGAACTCAGGGCCTTGTGTTTGCAAGGCAGGCACTCTGACCAGTGAGCTAAATCCCCGGCCCTGTGTCCCCTTTTTTTTACCCCGACACCCATCAGCAGGCCTGACGTTTCTTGGGCAGTGTTTGTAAGAGGGGGAGAAACGGACTGGGCTGTGGCGGGTCAGAGTTGACTCGGTTAAACAGGTGTTCAGTACCCTGATTGATCTTCCGTGGCGGGCTGTGCCGTGGGGTTTGGGGACGGAGCAGGTGTGTCTCCTGCCTTCCAGGAATTCCTAGCTCAGGGGCAGGGGAGCTGCCCACACCAGCGAGAGTATGCGGCAGGGAGAGGATGGTGCAGCCTGGGGGCATGGAAGTGCCAAGACACACAGCACAAGGGTGGCCTTGGGAGCTGGAAGGGCAAGAAGGCTTCTCAGGGGAGAGGTGGGGTCTCTGCAGTTGGGATTTGGACCTGTGGAATGGAAGATTAGGCCGTTCTCAAAGGAGAGAACAGCATTAACGTCCAGAAGCAGACAGGGAAGGTCGTAGATGCCATCTTGTTTCTTGAACCCACTTGCTTCTGGTTGGGACTGCTCCTTTCTCCCTGTTACAAGAGTTTTGACCTTGTGAGCTGTGTTTTGGTGCTCCACCTACTCAAGAGTTTTCTTTGGAGGCTCCTGTTTAGACGAGCATTATGAATAAAGAGGCGTGTGGTATGGTGCCGGCAGAGTGGCCGTGTTAGAGGGGCCGTGGTAGTGGCTGGATCCTCCCGCCCCTACCCGCTCTGCCTTCCTGTTGCAGTCCCGAGCCTTCCTGAAGGACTACTACCGGGACCACAACGTCGAGCTTTCCAAGCTGCTGTACAAGATGGGCCAGACGTTGCCCACCTGGCTGCGGGAGGACCTCCAGAACACCAGGTAGCCGTGGCCACCACTGCCAGACTGAACACTTGTGACAGCAGGGACGTCCCGCTGTGTACTGAGCCAGACTGACCTGCGGAGAGGGAGCGGGCCGGGCTGGCCAGGCACTTACGAGCAATACTCTGCTGAGGCCCATGCAGGGCTGGGAGAAGCGAGGCAGGTCCATAAGCGCCTCAGAGCCTCCACTGCTGGGTCTGTGGCCTACCGGATCTCCCCGGCACCAGAGATCCATTCCGTTCTCAGCCTCCCTGGGGGAGGCCACTTCCTGTTGGTGGAAGGCCACTTCTTGGTGGGAAGGAGTCCATGAAACTCTTTCCTGTCCCTCACTGTGTTCTACCAACCACACCCTCTTCTTTATCCCCCTCCCTGCTCTAGCAGGGTGTCCCCTCAGTATTAGCTGCCATATCTTCCCTGTCCTCCAGACAATAAGGGAGAAGAGCCCAGCTAGGCCTTTTGCCAAACCAGGGAGAAAGACTGGACATTTCCCTGAGTGTTTTGAGCCGGGGCCTTCACAGGGGTTGGCCGGGCAGTCCTTAGGTGGATATGAGGGAGTCCAGAGGCAGTCCTTAGGTGGACGTGAGGGTGGCCACCTTGACAGAACGCCAACCTCCATGTTTGGCTCAACACCTTCCCATCTCACCTTCCCTCTTGGGGAAAGAATCTGTGGTCCCTACAGTTCCCACCCCGTCCTCAAGGCCTCTTCCAAGGCCAGGGGCACTACCATGCCATTTGGGTCCAGAGACTCAGGCCTTGATTGCACCCCCATCTTCACCTGGGGTGTGACGTGTGTGGTGTTTCCTGTGGTAAAGGGCTGAGGCGGGTCAGGAATCTGGAGTACACATGTCCCCATGTACATACATCATCCCCACCACTGCCTCGGCTGGCAAATATGGCAGAGCTGTTCAGACTGCCGCCCGCTGCTCTGCCCACATGACCTGTGGCCGAGAGTTCCCAGAGACCCCTTAACCTCTCAAATACTAAGAAGCTAAAGTATTTTAATATTTTTTTTTCTTGGTGCCAGAGTTCATACCCTGGGTGCTGGGGTCGCACTGTGTTACATATATATATATATAAATAATATATATATATATGTATATATAAAATGTGTGTATATATATATATATATATATATATTATATTTTTTTTGGTTGGGTCTGTTTTTAATTCAGTCTTATACAATGGTGGTAAGCCCCAGGATCAAGGGTGTCATATCTTAGTGGTAGAGGATGAGCTCTGAGGGAAGGAGGGAGTGTCTTTAATGTGTCTGGGACCTCACAGAGACAGTATGGGGGTGCCCAGGGAGAGGTCTCCGTACTCTCTCCCAAGTGCCACAGCCGTCTGGGGCCCCCCAGAACAGAGGCAGTGACACACAGGGAAGACCAGCTCTCTCCAGGAAGTCCGGCTTCGTGAGGCCCAGTGGCCCTGGTGGAATCTGGGCCAAAGGAAGTAGCTGGGGCTGGGGTGGAGGGGCTGGCCTTGCTGGCCGTCCTTCTCCCCTCACATGGTGCTAGGCTGGGGGCTGCCCTGGGGGTGGGGTGCCCCGGGACCCACATAGCTGTCTCCAGGCCCCTCAGCTGGTTTCTGCTTGGGTTTTGCTCCTGCCCCCGCTTTAACAATGTGAAGAGTCTGAGGCTGGGGTGCCTCCCGGCCCCCCTCAACTGCCAATTCAGCTTCCACCGGACACCCAGGAAGTTCTTTCTGGACAGCCTGTCTTGTTCCGGAGACTCTGGCATCCTGGGTTGGACGGGTCCTTGGACAGGTACAGGGCAGGTCTGGGCGGGGAGAGGGCCTGCTTGGCTGATGTCTCTGGTGGGCAGCAGGGCTGAGAGTTGAACCCAGCGCCTCCGATTCTGAGTCCAGTGCTCTTCTTCCAATACCACGCTGCCTCTGAGCCCACGGTGGGACCCTACTCTGCCAGGTTCCTGTCCCTCCCTCAAGTCACAGCCCCTTCCAGGACATGGGGACAAACCACTCTTCCCAGCCAGGTGCCTTTGAGCCTTCTCATTCCCAGATGTGCACTCTCTTCTCTGGGCCTCCCTGCGTTGGGAGGGCCTTCCCTGGCCTGTGTTCTCAGCTGGTTCCCTCTTCTTTAGTTCCCCACTGGACTGGAGGAGGCGGTGAACGGTCTGTGCGACCAGCATTGCAGCGTGTCGTAAGGGCAGTTTACCCCTGGGACCTTTGGGCCTGTGTGTCCTAGCCGCCAGCCTAGCAGGGATGGAGGGCGTAGCGCCTGAGGACAGATCACTTTCTGTCCTGTATGGTGTGCTCACGAGGACAGCAGCAAGCTGGAACCCGACTCCCAGAGTGAACCCGACCCTCCCTTCCTACGTGCTGTGGTCGGGGCTCAGCCCCCACGCTCTGCATTCTGCCTTCTAGGCTGGAGCCTGCTTCCACATACAGCTTGGCAAGCTGGTGGCTTGTCCCCTCTGTCCTCAGGCTCGAGTGGGCACAGGCAGGGTGGAGACCCTGTGAGAGCCTGTATTTGGGCCCAGGCTCTTCTGGGGTCCGGGTCTAGACCTGATCTGCCTGTGGTGGAGGTCACTGCTGCTCTGTCCCTTCCCACTAACATGTTTTCTCCTGGCCCAGACCGGCCAGGACTTGCAGCATGAGGTGAGAGGAGGGACCTGTCTGCCTTGGGGCTTTCAGCTAATGGGCACGCAGCCCCCTGGCTCATGTCGGAAACTAAAGTATGCGGGCAGCATCATCAATCTGCCTTGCCCACCGATCCCTGTCAGCATTTGGCCAAAAAAGAAAGAAAGAAAGAAAGAAAGAAAGGGCTTAAATTGTGCAGGTGGCTCCACACTCCATTCTGTGTGGGAGCGGGATAGGGGTGTCACCTGCACCTGCCTCAGTTACTCAGGACGAGTCTGATGTAAACCTGGGCGTTTTCCGAGCCCATGTATGGGAGCAGCCAGTGCTTGCAGAGCCTGCTGACTCCCAGCAGGGCCACCTTCTGTCCTGCCCTGCAGAGACTGGTGGGAAGAGCAGTTCAAAAGTGTCTTTCCAAACATTTGATTAGGAATGCCTGCTACCCAGCATCTAGATTTAAAATTCCAGGATTTTGCCACATTTATATTTTTTTCTGTATGTATGCTTTTTTCTGACCTAGTTTAAAAATAAATTGCAGACATCTTGAGACTTACCTGAGGTGCTTCTGCCCACATCCACTAAGTGGTAGGGCCTGAGTCACAGCTAAGACGAAAGACAGGGATTTCCTAGCAACATCTGGATTCAACCAAGGTGCACACTGTGCATTTTGTAACTGTGTTTTAAAACTTTCTGAATGCCATAAACTCTCTGCTCATCTAATTTTAAAATGACAGTGTTTTTGAAACCAGCAGGCCTGCTGTCGTGTAGAAGTCCCATCTTGCAGGTGTCCGTTTCCTCATGGTGCCCTTTGACCAGTTTCTTTATCCCTGAATTCTCACCGGTAATGTTGCCATTCACACCGATTAGGCAGTTTCCTCCTGCCTGAGTGTTGCCTCCACTGTCACCTGTAGGAAGTGCCAGACCAGCAGAGGGACAGGGAGGGGAGCCCGGCTGCCCTCTTTGACCCTGGCATGGGCTGCAGGGTACAGGACCCAGCATCCGTGTCTCTTTCTCACTCTCTCTGTCTTTGTGGAACCTGTGGTCTGGGTGCCCTAGAGCAGAGCTGGGCCTCTGGCTTGTGGCAGGAAGGGCCTCGATGGGGAAATGCCTCCCCAGTTGTGGTTAGGAGAAGAGCACTGGGCCAGAGGCAGGAACTGTGAATTTTTGTCCCAGCTGGTAAATTTGGTGGCTGTGTGACAGTCTTCCTCCCAGGGCCTCAGTTTCCCCATCTGTACACTGAACAGGTGGGGTCTAGAGCAGGGGTTTGGAAACGTCCAGACAGGAAGCAACTCTGCTCTAGTTGAAGTGGGGATGGGGGTCCAGGCCCACCCCCAGGCATTCCTCCTGGCAAGGCTGGGTTCCCACTTTGCCAGTTCTGGGCTGGATGCGGGTTTTTGGATCCCCTGAGAGACAAGCGCGGGCTTTGGGAGCCGCAATGCCAAGGGCAAGGGGAAGACTTCCACTGAGTTCCACCCTAAGAAGGCTGTCCCTCCGCTACTCCTCTCTGGAGGAGGATGGGTAAGAGGGTTTTCTATTCGGCAAGAGGGCTCCTTTTGTAATTTGTGCATGAAATTCATGTGGCTTCCTGGGGAGAGGAGAGGGCTGCCTGGGGGTGGGGGGCACTGGGGAGCAGGCCGAGGCCCCTTCCCTGGTGGGGTGGGGCGAGGCTGGAGGGGGGTGCTACCCAGCTCACCCAACGAGCTCTTGAACCAGCCGTTTTGGGTTGTGTTAAAAGTGGGAACCTTCCTCCATTAATGTACAATCTTGAACTAACTGCTAATAAAGTGGGGTTCTGTTTGTACATGTGAGTCTTGTTTGTCTGTCTGACCTTTTTGTAAAGCCTACAGTGGAGGGTGGAGGAAGGGGTTTTCGCATAAATGACCAAAATTTGCCTAACACATGAGCATGTACACACACACACAAACACATGCGCGCAGTGTGGGGCAAGTCAGACATCTTCGCTGGGTTATAAATTGAAGCTTTTTCAGACATAGCAGAGGCCTGTGACAGGACAGCCACATGGCGTATCTCAGGTGACCAAGAGCCTTTGGATGCATTGGACTGTCAAGAGCGCTGGGTGGCGGGTGTGGGACTGAAGACTCGGAGGCTAGGGCCATTTCTGCCGCTGATGTGGCAGTTGTTTTACTCTTTGATCCAGTTTCCCTTATCTTTCAGAGGCATGGAGGGAGTTGAATTCAGAGAATCTCCTTGAGATGCAGATCCTCAGGCCCCACTTGCATGTGTACAGCTCCTGCAGATTTGGGTTGGGGCCTTTGGGACAAACTGTCTAGTACGGTGGAAGCCCCACTTTGGGGCACCCTGGCTCAGATTCTTGGGGGTTCTAATTAAGGCAGAGTCTCGCTGTCCAAGAAAACTTTGTGTAAAATAAATGACTCTCTAGGCTTCCCAGCCTTATTAAGGGCCAGACTGGAGGTTTGTCTGGGAAGAGACAGCTTGGCCGTCTGTCTGCAGTGCAGGAGTCTGGACCTGTTCTCAGACTCCCCTGAGACGCTTTAATACTGCATATTCCTACACCCACCCACCATCCACTCATTGAGAACTGAGACCAGCACCCAGCAGTGGGCATTTAACAGGCTCTGATGCGTGGGAAGGTTTGGGAACATTGACTCTGGCCACCAAGGGTGAGCCAGAGCCTGTCCTGTGCAGAGACGGCTCCTGAGGGGTGGAGGACAGGTGTGCGGGGGACACAGCTGCACTATCTTGGTTCCCAATACCCAGCGGAGGGGACCAAGGAGTCCAGACAGACACTCAGAAATCCCAGTCCTTGCAGACCCTGCAGAGACCTCTTTGAGGTCTGTCGGCTGGGCCCTGGGCATTGCCAACAAGAATGGAGCTGCAGGCTGCACTGCCAGGAGCGGATCCAGAAGGTGTGAGGTTGAAGGGACACCTGTGTCAGATAAGGGATCAGATCACATCGGGGGATACATTGCCTTTGCCACATTGGGGGTTCCTGAATTTGAAGACAGGTGAGATTCTTTTTGGAAGTCAATAGAAAACCAGGTGAAGGCAGAGGGGCTCTGGCTGGAGTTGGGATGAGGGTTGGGATTCTCACCAGCTCAGCAACTCCTTGTCTCCCACCCTATCTTGAAGCCCTAAGATTCCTCAAAACACTTTGCAAAACCCCAGCCCGGTAGCCTCCAGAGATCCTAAGAGTCCAACAATTCTTGTAGGTTCAGTGAATAAAAGCCCATGGGAAAAAAAGCCCATTCTCCGCCGGTCATCTGGGCGCAGGAGTGAATCGGGCTTTCAAAGGTGAGCAGTTTCCTCAAAGAAGTGGAGGAGCATGTGCAGAAGGTGGTGTGTTTCATAACTAGCACAGTGCTAGTAACAACCTGGATGTCCATCAGAAGGGGATCAGCTGAATAACCTCTCATGTAGCTACACGCTAGAACATGATTATGCAGTAAAAAGATTAGTTCAATCTCCAGGTCCTGCCAGGGAAATTTCTACAAGGTTGAGCTGTACAGTGACCATTTATGGAAAGAACACTACATGGTATTTTTCCTGGGGGTAAAAATATATCTCACACCAGACTAATAACTGGATACTTCTGGAGGAGGGAGAGGGGCCTGGGAAAGGGGATATTTTCAACGGGAATTTTAGTCTTGGATGAAACATTTTTTTTAAAAACCAGGATAATATATTCAGGTATCATTTGTGGAATAAAAATTCTTAATACCAGTGGACAAAGCAGAACGTTGGGGGTGCTGCTAGGCACCCTAACTTGTCAGGATGACTCCACAAAGCCAACACTACTGTCCTTTGCCTTGTGATGTTTATCCTGAGCACTTGCCAGGACCCTGACTGAGGAGCCTGACCTTTGTGTGACCACAGGTGAGTCTGAGTCTCAGCCCCTCTCTGGCCTTGGGGCTCAACTGCACCGTGCTCATGGGTGAGGTGGCTGGCTCAACATACTGGGACAAACTGACATCGTGTGCCCCTGCTGTCATGTCCCAGGGGCCCAGACTAATACCTACGAAACTGCTGACCGAACCACGTAATGCGAATCCAGCCAAGAGGAGGTTGCAGACACGGCCTTATCGAGGGATATTTGCCCGATATGTAGCCTGAACTCTAACAAGGTCAAGGTCATGAAAGATGAAGCGAAGCTGAGGAATGCTTCGGTATTAAAGGACATTAGAGAGGCCCGTTACTCATATGCCACGTACGACCCTGGAGAGCCTCGCACCGGAAACAGTCATGAAGGATGCCATAGCATTGGCAACATGTGAATGTGGACTGTGTGCATTAGGTAACAGTACTCTCTCAAGGTTAAACTTTCTGATTTGGGTTATTGTGCTGTTATACGAGCGTATAATAGTTCTTTTTTGTTTGTTTCAAGACAGGGTCTTGCTACTTAATTCAGGCTGGCCTTGAACTCACTACAGCATGGCCTTGAACTCGAGTTCCTTGTGCTTCAGCCTCCCAAGTACTGGGATTATAGGCATGTGCCACCATGCCTGGCTGATCACTGTTATTAAGAAGTACACACAAATATTTAGGGGTAACTGGGAAGAAATGGAGCTGAATTTGGACTTGCCCTTTCTCTAGTGGTTCAGATGGGTAGTTATCAGGTGTACTCCAGAATATGCCCACCAGAGGGCACTATCACCACAGGCTCCGGCTAGTCAGTTTGCGCCTCCTCACTGGACACTGGCTTGGTAGTTAATCATGGTGAAGTAATATTATAATGACCATCAGTACACTAAATAAGCATGCATAAATAAAGAGAATTTCTCGGCCTGTGTCAGGCACTCTGCTTCTCAAGGGCTGTCTCTTAATCCCTGTAATGATCCTCCATGGCAAGTGTGTTCATTCGCACCGTAGGACGCGGGTCTGAGGTTCAGCGAGGTGATAGAGTTGCCAGCATCACTCAGTGGGAAGACCTTAGTCCTCGAGGCTCCACAGGCTGAATTCCTCTCCGGGTCCTGCCTCACACCTCTAGTCTGGGAGTGAGCCTTGGCTTTGGGGCTTAGCTATGTGACATCCCTGAGGCAGAAGAGCAATTCACTGGAGGGACTCTGTCCTCCAGGGTGGGGCTGGGGACCTAGAGCCCCAAAAAGTGTAACAGAGCATAGAGTGAGACATAAATCTTCTCCGGCCTCTGACTACTGTCCCCCAGCTCACATCAGAGGAAACCACCACCACCGGCCTTGGTGGGTCTTTTTGAAATCACTTTACACACCACTGGCTGAGGACAGGCACACTCAGCTGGCTGGTCTGTGCCCCGCGTGCTGTTTCTGAGTCTTGCGTTTTCATGGGAGCCTCCGGGTGCCGTGCAGAGGGTGATTTGCTGCCCTGTGTGTCAGCAGGCTGAGGGAGTCTGTCCAGGAACTTGGGGGGCTCTGCTCTGTGTACCTCTCTTGGGGGAGGGAGAGGCGGAAGCTTTTGTCCCATCCTGGGCTTGCCCTCGGGAAGGCACGAGGCCAAAGTGTGCACGCCGGGCAGGTCCCTCGTGTCTCTGAACCTCAGTTTCCAAGCTTGTGAAGTGGGAGTGGCAGCAAGCCCCAGGTGACAGGGCTGTTGAGTAAGGAGGCAGCGCCCAGAAGCCCTCAGCAAGCGCCTGGCGCCGCCCACACTTCTTGAGGTCTGCTCCAGCTCCCGGTGTCCAGGGCTGAGGCGGCCAGGGGTGGGGCTGCCGCCTCTGTCGGGAGGCTGAGCAGGCCCCCTGGGGTGGAAAGCCATCACTTTCGATGGTTCTCCCGGGACCCTTGAGCTGGACAGGGTGGCCTGGGCCACGGAGAAGGCCCTCCGAAAACACGACTGCCCGCTTCACAGAATGCAAAGGGCGTGAGGGACTGCTGTGAACAGTGGAGCACAGCGGACTGGAGACTCAAATGACGCCTGCAAACGCCGAGAGGCGCAGACTACCAAGGCTAACTCAAGAAACAGAAAATCTGCACAGCTCTGTAACCATTCAGGATGGCTTTACTGGCTTCACTGGTGAACTCTGCTAAACATGTAAGGGAGAATTAGCACCAATCTTTCTCGGACTCACAAAAATTGGAAGAGGCGGGAACACCTCATGAATCATTCTATGAAGCCAACATTTCTTTGGTATTAAAGCTAGACACAGACTCTACAAGAAAAGAAAACCATGAGATGGATGTGGCAGCTTGCACCTGTAATCCCAGCATTTAGGAGGCTGAGGCAGGAGGATCACAAATTCAAGACTAGACTAAGGTACATAATGAGATTGAGGCCAGACTGAGCCACACAGAAAGACCCTGAATTAAACCAAAAAACAAAGACAAAAACCATAAATTTAATGTCTCTTATGACCTTATGAGTATAGATGCAAAAACCTCTTGGGAAAATACTAGAAAACCAAATTTGGCAGCATACTAAAAGACTCCTACGCCATAATCAAGTGGGTTTGTGAAGTCAGCTCAGCATATGAAAATCAAAACAATACATCCCATTAATAGAGTGAAGGGCCAAACACAGGATCATCTCAGTTGATGCAGAAAAAGCACTTGACAAAATTCAACAACCTTTTATGATTAAAAAATAATAACTAGTGCTGGAAGGGAACTTCCTCAAAATGATAAAGGTCATATATGAGAACCATTCTCAGTATTAGCTGAAAGTTTTTTCTTAAAACTTTTTTGTTAGAATCAGGAACAAGAACGTCTGCTTTCATCACTTCTATTTAAGAACTTCCATTCCACATAACACTGGAAGTTCCAGCTAGAGCAATTAGACACGAAAATGAAAAATTGGACAACTCAGTAAAAAGTAAAACTGTATCTTCTTGTAGATGAGATGACCTTATATCTAGAAACCCCTAAAGAATCCACACAGACAAAAAGGGGTAATAAATTCAGGTAAGTTGTAGGATACAAAATTGATATACAAAAATTAGTTGTATTTTTATGCACTAGTAATGAACAACCCAAAAAAGAAATTAAGGGGGCTGGGGATTTAGCTCAGTGGCTAAAGCGCTTGCCTACTAAGCACAAGGCCCTGAGCTCAATCCCTAGCACCAAAAAAAAAAAAAAAAAAGTTAAGCAAATAATTCCCTTTATAGTATTATCAAAATAGTTGAGAATATAGTTAATCAAGGGCATAAAAGACTTGAATACTAGAAACTACAAAATATTGCTTACGTAAACAACACCAGGGCTGGGGATTTATCTCAGTGGTTAGAGCACTTGCTTCACAAGCACAAGGCCTCGAGTTTGATCCCCAGCACCAAAAAAAAAACAATACCTAGATGGAAGGATAGCCTGTGTTTATTGATTAGAAGACATAATATTGTTAAAATGACAGTACTACTCAAAGCAATAAACAGAGTCAGTGGAATCCCTACTAAAATACCAACGGGTTATTTTTTTTCCCCAGAAATAAAAATGCTCATCCTAATATTCATATGAAATTTCAAGAGAGCCAGAAATAGCCAAAACAATCTTGAAAAAGAAGAGTTGGAAGGCTTGCAATTTCTGATTTCAAACTTACTCCAAATCAACAGTAATCAGAATGGTATGATACCAGCGTAGTGTGGATTATGGAATAATTGATAACCCAGAAGTAATCTCTTACATCTATTTTCAATTTTTTTTGAGACAGGGTCTCACGATGTAGTGCAGGCTGGCCTCAAACTCTCAATCTTTCCACCTTGGCCTCCCAAAAGCTGGCATTACAGGGTTGCATACTGTACCTGGCTCAACTGATCGCTGACAAGGAAGCCAGGAGCACTCACTAGAGAAAGTACAGACTTTTCAGTTGGTGGTACTGTGAAGCCTCAACGTCACATGCAAAGGAAGGAAGCTGGACCTTTACCTTACCATATACAAAAATTAACTCAAAATGGTTCAAAGACTCACGTGTAAGAGCTAAACTATAAAGCTGTTAGAAGAAAACGTGGGTGCAGATCTCTATGACCTTAGGTTTTGCTTCCTTCTTTCTCTTCGTTTTCCTCATCGGATTTTTCACCATCACCTCTCTTTTCCAATTCCTCAATTTTTTTCAACACATCTGCAGTATTAATGAGTGAAGAGACTTTGTCTGTACCTTTTGCGTTTTTGGATTTTGGGTCTGCTCTTTTGCATTTTTTCCTCGGCATCATCTCTCTTGGGAGTCTTCTCCAGTCTGGTATCCATTCTTCTTTGTACACCTGCATGTATTTTTTAGTATACCTCTCAATATCTGGTTTTTCTTCAGGTTTTTCAATAAAATAAGGCATTCTTTTCATTGTTTCTCTCAATTCCTGTTTCAAGGCCAGCATGTAATCTTCACTTTCTCCTGTTTTCAGTGGCACTGGCTTATAATCTGTATCAGGAAACAGTGGGGGTGGCTTCAACACGACATCAGGCAACTTTTCACCTTTGCCGAACCCAACAGCCTCAATGTTAAAGGTATAGGCAGCACGTCCTCTTCCTTTGTTCCCAGCCATCAAAAGTATTACACCAGAAGAATGGGCAAATGCTGTTCAGCGAGTCTCGAGGCTTGGGCAAGGCCGTGCAGCCCAGGTGCGGGCCGGCCGGCCTGCGGTGCGAGCAGCGGGGCGCGGGAGCGGGGTGCACCCGGGAGACGCGCGCACCTCCCTCCACGCGGCGGGGAGCCGCTCCGAGTCCGCCCGACGGCCCCGCCCCCTGACCTTAGGTTTTGTAATGGTTTTTTAAATAGGACACCAAAAGCACAGGAAACAAAAGGAAAAAAAAAAACAGATAAATTTGCCTTTGTGTTCACTTTCCATCACTGTGACAAAATATCAGAAGACCAATTTAAAGGAGCAAAGATTTACTTTGGTTCTAGGTTTTAGAGGTTTTTGGTTCTGGGTCAGCTGGCTGCATTGCCTTTAGGCCTGTGCTGAGGTGGAACAGCTTGGCAGAAGGGCAGGGTGTAGTGGAGCTGCTTACCTCCTGGTGGCCAGGAAGGAGAGTGAGAGGGAGAGAGAGAGGCCCCATCTCCTAGGTTTTTATCAGTTTAGGACTTCCCTCGTGAATTAATCCACTGATGAAATTAGAGCCCTCATACTTCACTCACCTGCCAGAGCCCCACCTCTGGACCTGTGAGACTTTGGAGGATATTTTATTTTATTTATTTATTTTTTAAATTTTATTTTATTTTAATGGCACATTTTAGATGTACATAGTGATAACATTCATCATAGGGGATTTGTACCTGTACATGACATGTCTTGTTGCTTCTTTTTTTCCCATTCCCCTCCCCTCACCCCCTCTCTTCCCTCCCTATTTACAAAAGCTTTGTTTCCATTTTTTCCTTCCATTTCTTATTTCTCTTGTCCCTCTGTTCCTTTCCCCCTCCCTTGTTCCCTTTCTCATTTGGACATGTTCTTTCCTTTCCTTTGGAGGATATTTTAGATCCAAACTGTAACGGTCTTCATTAAAATAATAATAGCTGGGTGTGGTGGTGCACATCTGTAATCCCAGCACTTGGGAGGCTGAGGCAGGAGAATTGTCATAAATTCAAGGCCAGACTGGGTTACATGGTGAGTTCAAGGCCAGCCTGGACTACATAGAAAGACTCTGTCTCAAAACAAAACAAACCCTTGTGCACCAAAGGACACTGTCACAGGGTAAAAGACAATATATGGAATGGGAGAAAATATTTACAAATCATGTACTTAAAATGTTTAATATGCACAAATATACAAAACAAGTAATCAGCAAAGAGACAAACAACCCAAATGAAAAATGGGCAAAAGATCTGAAAGAATCTGTCTTTCTTTCTTTCTCTTTCTTTCTTCCTTCCTTTCTTTCTTTCTTTCTCTTTCTTTCTTTCTTTCTTTTCTTCTTTCTTTCCTTCTTTCTTCCTTCCTTCCTTCCTTCCTTCCTTTCTTCCTTTCTTCCTTCCTTCCTTCCTTCCTTCCTTTCTTTCTTTCTTTCTTTCTTTCTTTCTTTCTTTCTTTCTTTCTTTCTTTCCTTCCTTCCTCCTTCCTTCCTTCCTTCCTTCCTTCCTTCCTTCCTTCCTTCCTTTCTTTGAGACAAGGTCTTGCTATGTAATTCAGGCTGGCCTTGAACTCACTAAGTAGCCCAGGCTGCCCTTGACTTTATGTCAACTCTCCTGCCTCGGCCTCCTAAGTGCTGGGATTACAGATGTGCGCTACCACACTTGGCTCTTGATAAACATTTTTCCAGTGACTAATAAGCACAAAAAGAAGTAGTCAACCTGTCATTAGGGAAATGAAAATCAAAACCACTTCACATCTACCAGGATGGCTATAACTTCTCTTTAGAAAAGAAAATAAGTTTCAGTGACAATGTGAAAAAATTAGAACCTTTTATACATCGCTGGTAGGAATGTAAGATGGAAAATGGTTTGGTGGTTCCTCAGAAAGTCAAATGTTAGTCACAGTAGCCAAAAACTGAAAACAACTCAACTGTCTAAACAGATGAATGGATAAACTGAATGTGGAATACACATACAATGGAATATCATTCAGCCAGAAAAGGAATGAAGTTCTGATACTTAGTACAGTATGAATTAAGCTTGAAACCATCATGCTAAGGGAGGTAAGTCGGAGGATATTGTATGGGCCCACTGATACAAAATATCCAGAATTGGCAAATTCATAGAGGTAGGAAATAGGAGGTTACCAGGGACTGAGAGGGAAGGAGGATGAGTTATCGCTCCATGGGCCCAGAGTTTATGCTGGGGTTGATGGAAAATGTTGGAAATAGATAGATGTTATGGTTGGACAGCATTGTGAGTATACTTAATGGCCCTAAATTGTATACTTAAAATGGTTAAAATGACAACTTTTATATTTTACCTCAATAAAATACATATACAGCATTCCAGGAAGCTGTTTTATAAAATCAAGATATAATTCACTACATAAAATAATGCTTTAAAGTGTACAATTTACTGGCTTTTTAGCATATTCACAAAGTCATGCAACCATCACCACTCGCTAATTGCAGAACACTTCGCTTCAGAAAGAAACCTCAGAACTATCAGCAGTTATTTTCCATCTTCCCCTCCTCCCAGCCTGGCCAACACTAAATTGCTTTCTGTTTCTATGGATTGGTTTTTCTAGACATTTCACATAAATGTCATCCTACAATATATGGCTTTTGCCTAGTTTATTTCACTTAGCACAATGTTTTCAAAGTTCATCTATTTTGTAGCATCTGCCAATAGTTCATTTTTAATGGCTGAATAATATTTCATCATATGGCCTATCTTATTTATCCATTCATTAGGTGATGGGCATCTTGGGTTATTTTCTCTTTTGGGCAATTGCGAATAGTGCTGCTATGGACATTACTGTATAAAGCATCTGTTTTAAAAAATGTGTGTGTATATTTGGGAGGCAATTGCTGGATCACAAGGTAATTCTGTGTTTAACTGGCAACCCCTACACTATTTCAGGAACCACTACACTATTTTCCTTAGCAAGTGAGATAATTTGCTTTCCCACCCGCAACATAGGAACATTCCAATTTCTCAACACCCTCACCAAAACTTGTTCTTTTTTTTTGTTTGTTTTTTTGGTGTTGCAGCAGTGAATGTGAAATGGTATCTTATTGTGGTCTTGATTTACATTTCCCTAATAACTAATGATGTTGATCATCTTTTCATGTGTTTGTTGGTTGTTTGTATAACTCTTTAGAGAAATGTTTATGTAAATTTTTTCCCCATTTGTGAATTGGGCTGTTGGTCTTTCTGTTGTAGAGTTCTATATGCCTTCCGGATACTAGATTCTTCTCCATTAAGTCGTTTAAGTCTTTGATGCATTTTGACTTAATTTTTATATATGGTGTGTAGGGAGAGGCCCAGACATCATTCTGTTTTGCATGCAGATGTCCAGTGTTCCAGCACCATTACTTAAAAACACTATTCTTTCCTCCACAAATTGTCCTGGCATGGAAAATCAACTGACCTTAAATATAAATGTGTAAGTACACTCTCGTTCCATTCCTTTGATCTGTTGGTCGTCCTTAAGCCAGTTTCACACGGTTCAGATTACAGTAACTTTGCAGTAATTTTTGAAACTGGAACATGTTAATCTTCTAGATTTGTTCTTCTTTTTCAGTATGGTTTTGCCTACTTGAGGATGTTTGCATTTTTATGTGTATTTTAGGATCAGCGTGTCCATTTCTGCCCAAAAGGCAGCTAGGATTTTCTTTTTTTCTTTTGGTACTGGGGATTGAACTTGCTAGGCAAGTGCTCTATCACTGAGCTAAATCCCCAGCCCTGGCAGCTGGGATTTTTGATAGGGAATGCAATAAACCTACAGATCGCTTTGGGCAGTATTGCCATTTTAGCATTATTATGTCTTCTAATCCAAGAACAGGGGATGTCTTTCCATTTATTTATGCCATCTTTAATTGTTTTCTTTTGCAGTTTTCAGTTTTTCTAGTCTGGCTTTACTATTTTTTTCTGAGGGGTGGTGCTGGGGATCGAACTCTGGGCCTTGCTCTTGCTAAGCAAGCACTCTACCACTGAGCTAAATCTCCAACCCTTGGCTCTACTATTTTTATAATCATGTAGAAAATCACATAGATTGAGCACACCTGTAATCCCAACACTCTGGGAGGCTGAGGCAGGAAGATTGCATATTTGAGACCAGCCTGGGCAATTTAGCAAGATTGTCTCAAAATAAAAAATGAAAAAGGGCTCATCATGAAGACCCTGGGTTTAGGGGATGGGGATTTTGCTCAGTGGTTAGAGTGCTTGCCTAACAAGCACAAGGCTCTGAGTTCGATCCCCTGCACTGAAAAAAAAAAGACCCTGAGTTTAATCCCCAGTATTAAAAAAAAAAAGTTTAGTGTTTAACAAAGGGGTGTGGGTCAAAATGGCAACTGAAACTGAGTTGGCTTGGGGGCTGTCACCTGGTTCAAAGGTGGCTTAGCCTCTGGGACCCCACTAAAAAAGGAGAATTTTTTTTTTTTTGGTGCTGGGGATTGAACTCAGGGCCTTGTGCTTGCAAGGCAGGCACTCTAACCACTGAGCCAAATCCCCAGCCCAAAAGGGGATTTTGATTTTGGAGGCAGGGTTGGAATTTGCCACTCACCTCTGCCCATACCTATTATGTAGGATTGCAGGTGTGAGAAACTGAGGAAATCACAGGGCCAGGCAGGAGGAGGGGAGAACTTCAGGTAGCTTGGGGGGCCCCAGGCTCACGCTTTCCTCCCAGAGTTGGAGCCAGCTGACCCCCGACATTGCCTTTGCTCAGTGCCCAGCAGGGAGAGGCCCACATACCACATGACCAGAAAATGGTCCCTGTGCCTTTCCCCTCTGCTACCTCTCTGCTGCCTGCTTTTGCTCCAAGAATTCAAAATTCCCTCCACTTGGTCTATCTGTCATTTCCTGCTCAACAACCTGCGTCCTCCCCATCCTGCGGGGCACCTTCTCCAGAAATCTCCTGAGGTCATTTGTTTATTTTGTCATTATTATTATTATTATTAGTGCTGAGGATCAAACCCAGGGCTTTTTGCATGTTTGCAAGTGCTCTGCTGCTGAGCTACGATTGAAGATGGCAGAAGTAAATGGAAAGGCCTCCCCTGTTCTTGGATTAGAAGATGTAATAATGCTAAGGTGGCGATACTGCCCAAAGTAATCTACAGGCTGCAAGCACAGAGTCACATCTGACTGCGCTGTGATGTCTGTGCCCTGAGGTTGGGTGATCAGACAGGGGCACAGTGTGAAAATCACGGGTAACCCCCACCTGCGTTCTATCCACAGACCCTGGAAACTCTGGGTTGGAGTTTTCCAAACACACACCTGCACCAGATATTGAGCCTCAGAATCCACCATGCAATCACTAAACATCCAGGTACACAGGCCTGCTGATTCTGACTCAGGAGCTCTGGGAAGGGCCTGGAATCTGTTTTACCAAGTGTCCCAGGGGTTCTGTTGTGTAACCATGCTGAAGAGCTACTGGGACTGACGAGTCTTGGTTATTTAATTTGATACCACACAGCCCTAGAAGTCCACTTGCTCTTACTTTCAAGTCCTTCCCTTCCTCCACTAGGATCTTTTTAAAGGCTCATTTTCCCTATCAGATTGCCTTCCTTCAAGAAGTCATCTTGACTTGCCCCTTCATACTCTCTGATCACAAATACCCAGAGATGGTCCCTACGAAATACATAAAAATGATATTAAAGAGTATGATACAATAATATAGGCGTGTGTTATATTACAGATAGCTTTGTTGTAGCAAATGTTTATGTTAGCACGTGATGTTATGCTTTGTATCTAGATGGCCCCCCCAAAGCTTCATGTGGTAAGAAGTGGCTGGATCAGAGGCGGCTGGATTTAGAGTGTGTGATGCTGGGATTAAGGGCATGTGATTACTAAATCAGTCCAGTGAGTGGTTTGGCACCTCCCTAATCCGGGCAGCCTGGGTAAGATATAAGGTACAGGAAGAAGCTGAGTCCCTTGCTTGACTTGCTGTTTTCTACCTGTCTGCCATGCCGTCTTGCCTTGGACCCAGCCTATTGTGGACCGAAACCTCTACAAACTATGAGCTAAATAAACCTTTCTTCCCCTAACTTTGGGTGTTGGGTATTTTGTCTCAGCAATGAGAGAAAAGTAACTAAGACACATGGTATAATTTTTATTAAATTTTTTTTGGGGGTGCTGGGGATTGAACACAGGGCCTCGTGCTTGCTACATAAATGCTCTACCACTTGAGCTCAATCCCCAACCCCAATTTTTATTAAATTATAGAAAAATATAGGCATTTGGGCCTAGTACATGGATTTATGAATTACTTGTGATGTGATAGAACTGAGAACGTCCATCTAGTTCATTACTTCCTGTCTTCTCTGCTTTACTGACAAATAAACTGAGGCCCAGGTACCTAAGTATGGGCCTGACATGTGGAGCGGCCTTGGTACCCAGCCCCCCACACTCTCTGGGCGTTGCTTGTGAACTCACTTCTCCAACTCACAGCGTCTGCCTGTTCATGGGCACTGAGGTCTGAAGCTGGGAGGCAGAGGGCTATCCTCATGGCCAGTTCAGCGCCCTCAGCCCCCAGCGGGAAGCAGAGCCAGGGCCCATCCACACAGCTGGAGTCGGTTACCCGGCTGTTTATGGGTCTCTGTCTCTGGTGTTTATAGTTCTGCCTTTGGATCTGCCTGGAGTCCCCACTAATTGGAACAATACCCCAGGAGGTGGGGTGGGCTGGGGGGGTTACCACTGGGTAAGGGAGTGGGGGGCTGGGCCTGTGCCCTGGCTTCTGCCTCGCCTGGCTCCAACCAGGACTCCAGACCTTTTACAGGGACACAGGAAAGACAGCGTGATGGTGAAAATTAAAAGCGGGTGAGAAAACAGATACACGTGGGTAGGGAGAGAGTAGAGGCAAGGAAAAGGCTAAAAAGGTGGCTTGCTGTGCCTTAGGCACTTAGTGCAGGGAACAATTTGGGCTAAATCTTTTAGGGGGGTGCACACACACACACATATGCATGCAAGCACACCCGACTGAAAAATATGGTGGATATTGATTTAAAAACTTACTGCTGTAAAAAACACAAGGCCACTAATCCCCCTCAAAATGCTCCCCCTTGCTTTTAACACACTTAGCCCGTCATTCTTGCTGCTTTTTGAAGCAGTTCTGCAAGTCTTGCTTTGTGTCTTTAGTTGTGCTGTCCTGGCTGCCTTGATGAGCTGAACTGATTCCAAAATATTGCTCTTTCATGGTCATTTTGACTTTGGGGAAGAGCCAGAAGTCACATGGTCCCAGAACTGGTCAAGGAGGTGGTTGGAGACAGACTGTAATGTTTTCTTAGCCCGCCTTCCCATTGGATGCCCCTGCAGTGGTATTCACTGTGTTTTCTATCACTTCTCATAAAGACACTCATGAAAGAGGGCTTTCAGAACTGCTGCAGAAGGTGGCAAAAATGACGGGATGCGTGCGTTCAGCATGAGGCCCCAGTGTGTGGGTGATGGGGCTCGGCATGGGGAGACTCCTTGGTGCCCACACCCCGCCTTTCTTGGTGCTCTCTTGTATTAATGGCAATGTGCTTTTACTGTAATGTATTTTTTAATTTGAACATTCACTATATATACAGAGTCTGCCAAAAAAATGTGTACACATTTCAGGAAAAGAAAAACTTGCACAAATATTTTAACACTAAGTTTGTTGAGACATCATGAGATTAATACAAGTTACCTTTGTCCTCGACAGTCACAAGAGGTGTTCAATGTGGTGGCTGTTTGCTTCCAGACATTTATTAGTGTGGTGAGCTGCTGCTTGGGTAACCTTGGTCATTGAGATTGCTGCACATGCGTTTTCAATTTCTTCCCTAAGGGCCGGCAGTGTAGTGGGTTTTCTGAAATATGTGACATCCTCTGGGGTCCCGCATGTGAGGGTAACACCATCTGTTGAAAAAAATCATACTTTTTTTCCCTGAAGTATGCATACATTTTTGGTGGACTCTGTATATATCTCAAAAATTAGAACTTATAGACAATAAAAAAGTGTAAATATATATGAGAAAATTAAAATTTAAAGACAAATAAGAAAGTGTAATCTGTGTCCTACCACCCTGGGATAGTCATTGTTCACATTTTAGGGCTTTTCCTTTCTGTCTGATATATAAAGTTGTTTTTGTAGAAAGAAGAACGTATGGACACTGACTATATCTGCAAACTTCTTTTTTTTTCCTTTTCTTTTTTTTTTTTTGAGACTGGGTCTCTCTATGTGGTTCAGGATGGACTTGCGTTCACTGTGTAGCCCAGGCTGGCCTCGAACTCAAGGCATTCCCTCCTGCCTCAGCCTCCAGAGTGTTGTAATTACAGGTGTACACCAACATGCCTGGCTGCAAACTCTTTTTTCATAATAAATTATCAGCCTCTTTAACTGGTATTAAATATTTGCTACAACATCAAATTGTGTTACTTTCATTTTTATTATAAGACAAGTTTATTATAAAAGTATTGCCTGGGTTGGGGATTTAGCTCAGTGGTTGAGCGCTTGCCTTGCAAGCGCAAGGCCTTGAGTTCAATCCCCAGCACCCCCCCAAAAGTGTTACAGTCATTAGTAAAGTGCACAAAAATCAAAGCACGAATGCCCCCCTCCCCAGGGTGACGCTTAACTCTGTTAGAACCCCTCGGACATTCTTCTGTACACACTACGTACATGGTATTGCAATACTTTGTTTATTTAACAATCTGCTCACACTGAAGTTAGGAGCGCAGCCAGTCAGTATGACCAGGGACACCTCTAGATACCAAGATCAAACGCGGATTCTACCTGAAGGTCTTATCAGTGCCACAGAATCAGTAATGTCCTCAACAGCATGCTGGTAGGAGACACAGGAAGGAGTTCCTTTATAAAATGAGTCGCTGTATAAAGCCACGTTTATTTTTAAAATTAGTACAAATAATACACATTAATTGCAGACAATTTTAAAAATACAAATAAGCAAGTCTAAGAAGATGAAAATCACCCATACTAGGAAACAAGCATCGCCTGCATTGGGCGTGTTGGTGCCCTACACTGTGCAGAGTGGCCAGTGTCCACAGGTGGCACCTGGGCGTTCAGGCTGGGTGGATTGCATGAAGTCCCCTGGCTACCAGGTGGCCCCTCTCTATCCCTCTGCCTCCTCTGTCGAGTTGCCTGGAGGCTTTCCTGTGCCAGCATCATGTTTTATAATCTTAGGGATAAATTGTGACCATCACCTGTTGAATCTCATTTCATTGAATTGCATTCAGTTTCAATGAATCTCATTTTGTTGTTGTTGAATCTCATTTTTCATGAGATTCTGTTTTGTCCAGAGACTGCACTTTAACTGTCGAATGAGTGTGTGTTATTTTAGAATTTTCAATACCACAAACAAAGGCATGCTGAACATTTTTGTGGTTTAACCCCTGAGCTCGTCCATAGTTGTTTCACAGGGCTGTTTTCTCTAGTGGCCCTCTGTGACGCGTTATCCCAAAGAGCAAGGGAGTCAGGGTGCCCTGGGGGGACCCGTGAGATGCTCATGCTAGTTCCCCGTGGAAAGGTCCCAGACTACGAAGAAGACAGCAGATGGCTTGTTGTTTGAATGGTCCTCCACAGCTGTCTCGCTGGGAAGCCCTGAGAGCCTGGGAGCCGGGAACAACCCCCCACGGAGACATAGGAGAGCAGCCCTCCTCTCTGCTGGTACTTGGGTTAGAGGAGGAACAAGACAAAACCAGCCGAAAAGGCAGCATCCCACCCCAGGCAGGAGGAGGAAGTGACTCCTGTCTCTGCAAAGAAGGGTTCTGAATTTGGGGTAACTCCCAGAAGCCCTGGGGCTCTGCTCCCAGAAGCGCTGGGGTGGATGTGTGGGAGACAAGTTCCCAGGGGCCTGACTCAGTCGGGCGAATCAGGCATCTTGGCGCGCAGGGTGCTGGGGTGCTTGGCTCGGTCTTGCAGGACGAGTTAGCTGGGATGGAGGAGAGGGCCAGACATGGGGGCAATGAGCCAAGCTGGGGCAGGGAGGGGGGAGTCAGAGGGCTAGGGCCTGTGGGAACCTGACAGCTTCATCGGCACGGTGGCAGTGGACAGGTGGCTGGGAGGGGGACGGGGACCTGGGGACCTCTGCTGAATCCCCGGGGCCTCCTGCAAGGGGTAAGGAGCCTGCACTTCCTCCCAGCAGGGGCAAGACCTCCGCGCTAGTCCAGTAAGAAGAGCGGTGGCGAGGTCTGGGCCTTCCCTGGCCAGTTCCTCCCTCTCGCCCCGTTGTTCTCAGCTGCCCAGAGCCCTTCTGTGTGGGACGTGGGTTGCTGGGGTGAGGAGCGGAGGAGGACATGGGCCCAGCACTCTCCAGCTGGCCTGTGGAGGGGCCCTCAGCTCCCTCGGGCAGGCGGTCCGCACTGGCGCCCGGTGGACACGGTGCGCCCTCAGCAGGCTGGTGGAGCCGACGCGGGAGCAGGGGCTCCGGAGTGGCAGCAGTGTGTGGCTTCACAGTCAGCCAGGAGGACTGCGGTGGCGCTCGGGGTGCAGCGCCCAGGAGGTGCTCGAAGGTCGTCAGCGGCTCCGGCTGCAGTAGCGGTCTGCGCTCCGCGCCCTGAGGGTCTCCTGAGGCCGCTTCAGCAGGGAGCTGCAGACGCGGGCAGGGGCGCTGATGAGACCAGACGTGACTGGGCCTCCCTGCCCTCGAGGCCACTCCAGCCTCCTGGTGCCCGCTCCTCGCCGCAGGTTGGGTCGTCTCTCCTCCTGCCAGCCAGGTTTGTGAGTCTCCAGCCCCCGCCTCAGCAGGTCGGGCTGGACTCGGCGCCAAGTGCACCCTGCGTGCTCCGTCAGCTCACGGACTCCTCGCGCCGTGTGCGGAGGGTGGAGTCAAGTCTCCCGGAGGCTCGGGAGGTTCCGGGAGCTGCCTCGCCCACTGCAGGGGCACGGCTGGGACTCCACCCGACGCCCCGCCCTGCCCACCCCGGGCCTGGCTCACAACGGTGGGGCTGTGCTGCCCGCCCCGCCCCGCCCCGCCCCCACCGGGGTCCCCTCTCAGTCTCCCTCCCCGAGGCTGCCCCACCGTGGAGGTGAGCCCTGTGGCGCTCTCACAAGGCACCATTCATCCAGGCGGGCTGCTGATTAAAACCATGTGTGGTGTAGCCGGCCAAGGTGGCGGCAGCTCCGGAAGCCAGGCCTGGCCTGGGGCCTGTGGGCTCCGAGAGGGCTGTGGGCTCTGACCCGCAGCCTGCCGGGCTCTCCAGGCTGCGAGGGGGCGGGGTGGGGGGGAGCTGTCTGGGCCAGGACTGACCTCCCCCAAGTATACACACCCCACCCCGAGGGCAGCCTGAGCTGGGCCTAACTCCTGGGCCCAGCTAGGGATGTGGGAGGCTCGGAGACCCCTTCAGGTGAGTAGGAACCATGCTCAGAAAGCCCCCCAGCCCTTGCAAGGCCCTTTCCAAGGCTGCCTGGGAAGGGCAGGCCCTGCTGACAGGGTTTGGTTATTAAGGAAGGTGTGTGTGTGTGTGTGTGTGTGTGTGTGTGTGTTCACAAGCGTGTGCACGCAGCATGTACATGTGTGCTGAAATTTGTGCAGGCTGCCCAATGCCCTTACAGACATGGTTCCCTCAGGGTTTCCTGAGAGCATTGTGGTGCAGTGGTTAACACTGTGGGCTCCAGAATTCGCACATGCGGACTTGAATCCCATTGCTGCTGTTTCTGGGCTGTGTGACCAGAGGCAGTTTGCCTGGGCTCTGTGAGTCCTCTCTCCTCGTTCACCACATGAAGACTGAGGCCTGCTCAAAGTGGCTGAGTTCAATAGAGAAATGCAAATTAAAACGACACAGATTCTACCTTGCTCCAGAAAGAATGGTATCATCAGGATATCAAATAATAACAAATGCTGCCAAGGCTGCAGGGAAAAAGGAACCCTTCTACATTGTGGGAATGTAAACTATTACAAGTACTATAGAAATCAGTATGAGGTTCCTCAAAAAACTAAAAGCAGAAATTCCATTTGACCCAAATATTTCCCTTCTAAGTATCTTCCTGAAAGAGTAAAAGATATTATACTGTAGTGATAACATGCAAATACATGTTAATAGCAGCACAATTCATAACAGCTAAATCATTGAAACAGCCTCTGTGTGTATTGGCAGATGAATGGATAAAGAATATGTGGTATTTATACAAGTGGAATACTACTCTGCTATAAAGAAGGATAAATCTGAGTCATTTGTAGGGAAATAGATGCATCTTGAGACCATATGTTATGTGAAGTAAATCAGACACACAAGCTTAAATATCACATGGTTTCAAAAAAAATCACATGGTTTCTCTTATATAAGAAACACAAAATGTAAGTAAATTAACGAGCAAAATCAGGGTTGGGGATTTAGCTCAAGGGGTAGAGAGCTTGCCTAGCAAGCACAAGGCCTGGAGTTTGATCCCCAACACCCCCCCCCCCAAAAAAGAGCAAAATAAAAGATCGATAACAGGAAGGAGAAATAGATATTTAGCAAAAGGGAAGGGGACCAAGAGGTGAAGAGAGCAGGGAGAAGGCTGGGGAAGGGAGGTAAAAGGAATTAAAATGTCTTCTGTACTTGTACCAACTCCCCGTGATGACTGTGATCATTATGACTGCAAACATACACAGAAAAAGTGGCTGAGCAAAGATGGAGCCACACTGGCTGGGTGAGGTTGTGGATGATCATGACCAGCGCTGTTGCTGTGCCACCCCCAGCACCTAGCCCTAGGCCCTGGCTGCTGACCTCTGAGCTGTGGAGTGTGTGGGTTTCCCCGAAGCTTGCAGGTGTTTATGGAGGGAGGCAGGGGAGCGTGGATCTCCACCTGGAATGAGGTGTGCCTGATTTAGCCGCCCCCACACAGGCTATGCACAGAGTGGGGCATTGTGCACAGGGCCACTCCCCTGGCACTGAGGCCCCGACAGGAAGGGGTGGGCAGGAGGCAGACCATGGCCACACTGACTGCAGGCCTGACTGAGCTGGGATCCTCAGAAGGCACCCTGTTTCCCAAGGAATGCACGTTCCCAGGGGTAACCCAGCCTGGTGTAGCCCGAGGCTGGGTAGACAGTTTGCGTTTGGGTCCTGACGAGGGGCTCCTTCAGCACGTCCTCCCAGGGTGGAACTCTCCCTGAACAGATGCCTCCTGGAGCCAGGGGTCCCCACACTACCCTGTACTGCGAGGTTAGACCTTCAACATCAGACTGGGAATGACCCCGCCTCTCCATACACAGGCCCATGTGGTGGCCAAGAGGAAGGGGTGCCGTGTCACCCAGAGAGTTCCTGTGTACCATTTTCCTGTGTGGGTGTGGGGAGCTGCTGGTGAGGGGCAGCGAGCAGATGGCTGTTGTGAGGAGGGACCTGCGGCTGAGGTGGAACAGTTCACTACTTCGCCACTATGTGACTGGGGCAGCCACCTACCCTCTGTGCGCCTTCCTGGGACAGAGACCCCCCCCACCTGCACAACACACACACAGTAGACGTATGAGGACTGAGGATGTGCACAGCCTCCACAAGAGCAAGAGCATGCACGTTCCGGAGGCAACCTGGAGTTGGATTGCAGCTCCTCCCCCAGTAGCTGCATGATCTTGGGCAAGCCACATGCTTTTAGGAAAAAGAGTTTTAAAAATCTTCCTCATGAGCTTGTTGGGAAGACAAACCAGCTGATAGGGGACTTGCCATCTTGCTTGCCACATGTTGCGATGGTCAGTGTGTGTACCAACGTGGCCAGACTATAGCACTGGGGTTGCTGTGACAGGTATTTGTGGACGTACTGAAGTTCACCAAAAGTTTGCTTTATATGAGGGAGACTGTCCTTGGTAATCTGCATGGGCTTGGTTTACTCAGTTTTGGGACCTTGACTGTCCTTGAAGAAGGCATTTGGGCATGGACAGCAGCTTTACCTGTGCTATGCCCAATGGCCTGGCCCACTGTAGTCAGGGTCCTCAGAGAAAGCAGAGAGAGAGTGGGGGGGTGGGGAGAGAGAGAGAGATTGGCTCATGTGATTATGGAGGCCAGAGGGTGACTTGTCCAAAGATCTGCCGCTGGCAAGCCAGGAAACCAGGAGAACCAATGTTTCTGTTTAAATCTGAAGGCAAAAAAATAGCTGATGTTTAAAAAAAAAAAAATGCTGGTGTTCCAGTCCAAGGCAGTTGGGCAGAAAGGATTCTCCTCAACTCCTCAACTCCTGGGAGGGTCAACCTTTTCTTTTTTTTTTTTTTTTTTTAGCCTTTTGGTTCTGTTCAGGACTTTGACTGAATGGATGAGGCCCACTTGCACTGGGGAGGGCCCAGTAACTCAAATGTTAATCCCACCCAAAACATCCCCGTGGAAACACCCAGAATGATGTTTGACCAACTATCTGGGTATCTGTGGCCCAGTCAGGTGGACACATAATATCAACCACTGTACAGCCAAGTCCTAGTAATAAACCTCTTTACAGATATTTCTTTTTTTTTTTTTACAGATATTTCTTAGTGGTTATTTCTCTGGCTGAACTGGACTGATCACACAGTGAGCTGTAGTAAGAATAATAACTGCTATGACAATCACCTTCTTTGGAAATTCCCCAGCAGTGGGTCTGCGTATCCTGGAAGGCCCTTGGAAAATACCAAGGAATCCTGTTTCATAAGAGAAGTCACAGTGGATTCTTCCACTATTCCAAAGGGGCCTAGGCAGGAAGGAGCCCGCAGTGTGAAGAGCTTCCCTGCCCCCAGGTCCCACACTGCACCAGGCTGGCATCTCTGGGTACCAGGTATGCGGAGGGGAAGTGCTCACATAGCTGTGGTGCCTGCAAGCCATCTACTAAATACTTCACCTGTGGACTAATTTAATCCTCACAATAGCCCTCTGAGGTGGCTACTATAATTCCCCCCATTTCACAGACGGGCAGGCCAGTCGCAGAGCCGCTTGTCATGTGCTCAAGATCGCATAGCCTAGAAGTGGTGTATCAGAGACTTGACCTGAACCAGACTCTTCACCCTGTTGCCTTCCTGACAGCTGTGCCTGCCACTTCTACAAATTGAAAGATGCTTTGGAGTGACAGCCATATTTGTGCCCTGACAAGATAGAAGTATGGGTCTGCTTGAACTTTGATTTCAGTTTGAACTCTAGCTTTGACTCTGGAGTGTCTGATTCATCTTTGTATTCTGAGTACTTGGCATGGAGTAGGTGTCTGATAAATGTTAATCATCACATCTCTTTTTCTGGGTCTCAGTTATGTATCTCCATGTTACAGTGGGGATCCTGATCTAATCCTGGAGCTTTCAGGTGTCCAATAAATTGATTGCCTTCTTTCTTGCCTTTTTTTCCTTCATTGCCACCCACTTTGTATATATACTTCTCTCTCAATGCCCCCCTCCCCCCACTGAGGGTAGAAGAGGAACAAGGGTAAGAAAAAGAGGGGAGAGATGGAGGCATTAAGAGCCGAGTCAAGGATGCCCACTCTCACCTCTTCTGCTCAGTCTTATACTGGGGCTTCTACTGAGAGCAAGAAAAAGAAATAAAAGGTATTTGAACTGGAAAGAAAGATATTAAAAGATGTCTATACGCTAAAGGCACAATCTTATATATCGAAAGTCCTATAGAATCCACTAAATAACTAAAGTTAGAACTAATAAGTTTGGCAAGATGGTAAGATACAACATTAATATGCAAAAAATAGTTGCATTTCTATATATTTCCAATGAACAATCCAAGATTAAATTAAGAAAACAATTTTAAGAGCTGGGTGTGGTGGTGCACACCTGTATCCCAGCCCTGGGAGGCTGAGACAGGAGTGTCACCTTGAATTAGAGGCCAGCCTGGTCTACACAGTGAGTTCAAGGCCACTCTGAACTACATAACAAGACCCTATCTCAAAAAACAAAACAAAACAAAACAAAACAAAACAAAACCTATTCACAACAGTGTAAAAAAGAATAAAACATGTAGAAGTACATTTAACAAAAGAAGTACAAAATTTCTACTCTAAAAACTACAAAACTGTGAAAAGAAATTGAAGATCTAAATAAGTGAAAAAACTCTGTATGTTCATGGACTGGAAGACAAATTAACATAGTTAAAAAAAGCAATACTACTCAAAATGACTTAGAGATTCAACACAATCCCTATCAAAAATCTCAGCTGGCTTCTTTGTTTGAATTGACCAGCTGACTCCAAAATTCACATGGAATCCTGAGGATTCAGAACAGCCCAAAAAATCCTGAAAAAGAATAAAGTCAGAGGACTCAGTTTCAAATTTCAAAACTTATTACAGAACAACAGTAATCAAGACAATGTGGTAACAGCAGAAGGGTAGATGTATAGACCAGTGGACTAGCACTGAGAGTTCAGAGGTAAATTCATACATCTGTGGTCAACAAGAATACTAAGACCTTTTAGTGAGGAAAGAACAGTGTTTTCAACAGGAAGAGAAGGGCAAGGAAAGAACTTGGATTTGAGGACCAGGCAGATTCTGCCATTGTCTCAGTGTGTGATTTGGAGCAAGTGACTTACTATCTCTGAGCCTGAGTTTTCTCATCTGTCACCACAAAGGGAAGGAGAGGATGCTTCATGTTGTGAACGTAGACACTCAAATGCTTATGTGAGATGCTTAGTGGAGCTGGCCCCCTTGGTAAGTCCATGGGCAGGACAGGGCAGCACAATGGGGACCAGCTAGTGAGCATTAGGGTCTGATGCTCTTGCAAGTTCCCTCAGGGAACACTTTTTTGGCAAGAACAGGCAGGACCCGTGGGGCTTGGGTCTGTAGACTGAGCTTGGTGGAGCTCTGTGGGTTGTAATAAATGAACAGGCAAGGCAGTTCCATTACACAGCAATGTCTGGGGAGGGGGTGGGGAAGGAGTCGGCTTCTCTCCCAGCACCAGCCGGCCCTGCAGCATTGATTGATGTGCCTCGCACCACAGCAGCCTCCAGGCCTGGCGGAAGGAGGCCCCTCACTCACCCCTCCTGGAGCAAGGCCAGCAGCCAGATGTTCCCAGCCTTTGGGGAGCTCAGATGGGGGCAGGGGAGGCCGGCAGTGGGCCAGAGGGCAGCCGCCCAGATGCTGGGCCTCTCCACCTCCTCCTCAGCAACTGGGCTCAGGTAGCTTTGGCTTTGCTGCTGACCCTTGGCTAGCAGCTGGGTCTCCCTGGGCTTTGACTCTGACTGGACCTGGGGTGGTGGGGATGGTGGTCCTTACTCACCCCACCCTGCTGGGAGCCATACATCGCTGCCCAAGAAAGGACTCTCAGCTCCAGAGAGGAAAATGTCCCACCTGCCCAAGGTTCTTGCATTATTCTGGCCGCAGCCACAGGGAGAGATGTGACCAGGGCCCAAGCCCTCCAGGGCGTCAAGAAACTCCAGCACAGCCCCTGGAGGTGGGTCTGAGGGCAGATGCTGGGCTACTCTGGGAAGGCTCTGCCAGCAGGTGCTAGTGCAGACCCCACGTGTCCTGCCGTATGAGCTCCCTCCAAGCAGCCCATTTGTAGCAGAGTTGCTCATATCCGTCATATCCGTTACTCGCCTTTCTCCACCCCACAGCACGCCATGAACATCTGCCCCATGAGGAAATATAGATCCATGTTGACCATCTGAGTGCTTTTCCACTGTGTAGCTGCCCCAGATTGGTAGGATTTTAGGTGATTTTCACAACTGCACTAATATGGACAAGGCAGCATTGACTCTCTGAAGTTGTTGCCTTTATACGTGTAGATGATTTCCTTAGGATACATTTCAAGAGGTAAAACTGTTTGGTCAGAGCGTAAGTCATGTAAACCTCCTTAGCCCTGTGCTGTCCTCCCTGGAGCTGCCCTTGACACAGCCCTTGACACTCTGTCCTGGGCTTGCCTTTGAAAGGAGGTGACTGGTGGTCCCTGTGGGGACCTCTGTTGAGGTTGTGGTGGCACGGGGCCACCCATGGGCCCAGAAGAACGACCTTTGCTCTATTGCCAGAGGCTCATGTGGGGCGGAGAAGTCTGGGCTGGAATTGAAGTGATCTTGGGGAAGTCCTATCTGGCTCACACTTCCTCATCTGGCCCCGGGGGAGCCAGTGTCACAGTACATACGGCCTGCAGGTGACAGCAGCTCCCCTATATCTCACCTGACTGCACACTCATACGGAGACTGTGCTGGGCACAAGGGCAGGATGCCATGTCATGAGCACTTAGCCCAGGGAGGGCCCAGGTGGTGACCAGCCAGCTTCCTGCCACGGACAAGGGAAGACTTGGTCATGGCGAGCCCTGCAGCAGGGTGCTGAGGAAGACATGGCCGCTCCTCCTTGCAGAAGGGATGTGTGCAAACCAGCACGAATCGTGATGCTCTGAGGAAGCTTGAGGAGGAGCTCAGACTTGGGGTAATCACTGAAGGCTTCTTGGAACCTGACAGTCCTGCCAACTGCACGGACCCAACACCTTATATGACATTTGTGTGCACACATTCTCCTTTAACTTCCCATGCAAACCTGTTCCCAACACCATGCTCTTCCCTGAACACATGCATGTGTGCACACACACACTCATGAGCATGGAAGGAAGTCAGCCCTTTCATTAGCTCATAAACACAGGTCATCACTCTTATACACAGTTACAATAGCATGGTACAATGTGTCTCGGCTCACAAATGCTTTCGTTTGCAAACAATTTGGTTTACAAACAGAGGCATTTAGCAAGACTTTCTTTTTGTTTGCAAACTCTGCATAAGGTGAAAAACATGACTACAACCATATTTCCCACACAAACATAAATGTGGCCATCTTTTCCAAAATCGTAGAACAAATCAAGTCCATGAACTGAAGTTCCACTGTATTTTTAATAGCACATTCATTGATTTATTGAGCACTTACTATATTCTGGGCCCTTCCCAGGCATTGTTTAATCCTCCCATTGTTAGTTCCATCGCACAGAGGAAATCATTTGTCTAAAGTCAGAAAGATGGTGAGCGGAGAGCCCTGCCCTGCACACACACTGCCCTTGCCCTACTGGGACCTGCCCTGCCTGGCTCCCTCTCCCTGCTTGCTGCCTTCCTGCCCAGGCTGCGGTGAGAGTGCTCGCTTCATGAATTCCCCCCGTGTCGTGCCCAGCCCTTGGTACACAGTTGAACAGACCTGGCTTGTCCAGATTTAGGCAGCTGGAGACACAGTAAATCCAGGCTGTAAACTACCTTCTTGGCTTCTTGTGTAGATTCAGAGTATTTCCCAGACCTAAGCTTATTAATTGGAAGGGGGCAGTGGCCATACCCCCTCCACGTCACAGAGTCCTCCCTCCATCCTGCCATCCCCACCTCTACCCTCTCTCTGTCCTTTGCCCTCTCAAGCCAACCTTTCGGACCTACGTGCTCTGTACCTGGCACTGGGGTGGGTGCTGGGGCATGGTGGGAGGGGTCTCAGTTCCCATCCCCAGGAATCGACAGCTCATCCAACCACAAGGCTCAGAAAGGAGGGGCTTGCTCAAGGGTCCCTCAAGGCCAAATGCTAAGGCCTCTCTGCCCAGGCCAGGGCTTTTATTTGGGGAGCCAGCACAGGCGAACCAGGAGAAGGAGAGGTCCGACGCTCCAAATTCAAGGATCAGATGCTGACTGTGAAGGAGTTCAGAGCTGCCCCGAGAGGGACACGGCTCTGGTGTATGTGCCAGGTATGGTTTCTGCATGCTCTTGTTCTTCTCAGTATACCCAACAAGTAGACACCATGACAACCGTCTTGACACCACTTTACAGATAAGAAGAGCGAGGCTCAGAGCCAGTCAAGGCTCAAAGCAAGGTCCGTTTTCTCCCAAATGCAAGCTTTTGCACCAAGCTGCATAGCTGTAGCCGAAGAAGGGACTGGAGCGCCTGACGGATGAAGGCTTTGGAAGCTGCTGGGGTAGGCGCAGACCTTAACAAGATGGAGCAGAGGGAGTGTTCTGGGAGTGTTCTATGCTTTGCTTGACCAATGTGGGCAGGCAGAAAGGTACCTGGTGAAACCTGGGTGCCAGTGAGTGCACACAGCAATCCTGTGGGTGTATCGCCAAGGGAGCCAGATAAGCTCTTGGCGTCTCTCAATTTCTTTCTGAAAAGAGAGGATAGCAAAGTCCCCTGGCCCAAGCATCCAAGTCTGGGGAGGTCTTGGAGACTGAACCAGAGTTGTCCTCAGAATCACTGCAGGTGGCCTGAACTGGGCAAAGTTCTCTTTGGTGTCATAAACCAGGCCCCATAGAAAGAGGGGCCTAGAGGACCCTAGTGGCTGTGCCATCCCCAGAGAGAGACACTTCCAGGGATGGGCATAGGTACCAGGCTCAAGGTCCACGGGATGCGCTGGCAAGTTCCCCTGTGTATGTGGTGGCTGCAGGCCAGTATGCCAGGCTGGCAGAAGTAATTCCTGCCAGAGGCTGCTTCGACCTTGACAGACCTTCGGCAAGGGGCACGGGAGAAGGGAAATTGTACCCTCACCGGTTGTCTCTGGAGGATGGAGCAGCTGCGACCAGCGCTGTCATGTGAGCAGTTAAATCCCCAAGGCACAGAAGTTAGAATCAACTATGCTGTAGTAGAATCAGTTGATGCTTCAGGCAGGAACCTCTCAATTCGCAGCCTGTGGGCTCTCTTTGAGTTCAGACACCCCTCTTGTAGGTAAACACCCCTTCAACCTGCCGGTCTCAGCTTAGTGACTTCTCAGGGAAGCCTGCTGTGCTATCTGTGTGGATACCGAGGAGGTGTAGTCCACCTGGGGCTGGCCTCCTTCCCCCTTTATAATTGGTGATTATACCCTCACTTGTGGGACTATTTGATTGATAGTGTGCCTTTCCCTCCAGCTGCAGGCTCAGAGAGACCTGATGAGTAGGTTGTGCTTCTCAGAGTACCCTCAGGCCCTGGCATAGGGTAAGAACTCAAGAAATATTTGTTGAATAAATGAATGGGTGGATGGATGGACATATATCTGGATGGATGATACATCGGATGAATCCATTTCATGGTGAGATGGGTGAGTGGGAGAATGGGTGGATGGGTGAATGGTTAAATGGAAGGATGTACAGATGAATGGATGCTGGGTAGATGGTCGATGGATGGAAGTTTAGAATGTTAGATTACAGAATGCTAATAATCATGAAACTAGAGTTCTAAAATCAGATATTTATTTATTTATTTTATTGTGGAATAAATTATATATATGCATCATAATCAGGAGACACAATTATAGAGTCTAATTCCCTTTTGTCAGAGTCGGGCACATACGCTCTGAGAAATGAGGAAGATTTGTCCAAGGTCACACAGCAAATTAGATGACTCCAGATCCTTGTTTTCTCACCACAGGGTGAAATAGCCTCTGGGAAAGGGGTCAAAAATCCTTTATTCCAGCCCTCTCTTTTGACATTTCTGTGTGACCTGGAACAAGTTATATGGACTCTATTTTCTCTTAAAAAAAAAAAAAGAAAAAAAGAAAGAAAAAAAAGGTTGGATCACTCCCAGGGCAAAAATCCAGCATTTCTTTGCATTCTTAGGAAAGTCAACCTCTTTGGGCTTTTTCAGACTCGGGTATACATACCCCTCCCCACACGTTTTCAAAGCCCTGTTGAGCTGTCAAGGTGGGCCCCAAGGCCCTAGGCATGGAGTGAAGTCCAAGGTCTGGGGTAAGAGGACCAGCTTCCATCCCTCCCTTGAGACAACCTGACCACCTGCCATATCTGTGTGCAAGACTTTCCCCTCTCCTGTGTGCCCCAGAGGTGGTGGGTTGTGGGAGAAGTTTTAGTGAGTTTCTGGGCCCACATGCTGTGTTTGGGATTTCCTCACTATTCTGGACTCCTGCAACCCCAGCTCCTGAAGCTGGGGGGAAGGGTACTAGAAGAAAGGGGCTCCCCCAGAGCAGGCCTTAGGATGCTTGCCCCTGTCCAGAGGAAAAGGTAAGGAGGGGACCTCTGTGGCAGCCAGGGGGGAAAGGAGGTCTTAAGCATGCTCAGATTCTCAGACTCAGGGCTGCAGATCAGGAGAGGAGTGAACCTCCTGTCTGGGATGGGGAGGATGGGGACAGGCATGCCATATGACAGAGACACAGGAGTGGGGGTACAAGATGGGGCAGAGGAGCAAGGAGGAGGAGGGTGACATTCCCTGGAGCGTGGCACAAAGTCAGGATGAAACCTTTGGATTTACAGAGTAGAGAACTATATTTTTTAAAAAGGCTTTCATATGCTTTTGATATTTAAAAATTCATATTGCTTGTTCATTGTTAAAAAAATAACACCATAACTGAATGTTTAGTGAAAAATAAACTCCCCTCCCCTTTCTCCAGTTCTCTGCAAGAAGCAGTCCCTGTGGACAACTCTTGCATATCCTTGGAGAGAGACTCTAAGCCGTATTGATTCCGTTTATCCTTTTTTTTTTTTTTTTTTTTTGAGGTGCTGGGGATCTAACCCAGGGCCTTATACATGCTAAGCAGGTTCTTTATCACCAAGCTACGCCTCAGACCATCCCCCCTTTTATAAATGATAATATATTATACGCAAAATTGCATCCACTGGACGCTATAGAGATTGTTTCTTAGCAGCACACATAAGTCTGTGTTATTGATTTTCCTCCCAAAGCTGGCTTGCTGTGTGGGTGCTCTGCACTTCATTATCCCACCTCTACTGATGGACACTGACATTGCTTCTAGCCTCTCACTTCCACAAACCACCCTGTAATGACTATGTCTTGAGGCAACCACCTTGGAACATATGGACTAGTATGTGTGCTGGGTGCCTTCCTGGAACTGGTATTCATGGCCAAATGGTGTGTACATTTATTCAATAGACATCAGCAGATGGTCACCTCTACGGTCTGGTTAATGCTGCCTTTGACAGGGAGTGGAAAAAGCAGATTACTGAATTGTGAGCCACACAGTCTCAAGGTCTGGGATGGGCAAAGTGTCTTCAGATAGGCTGCTGCTGAGTCCCTGTGAGTCCTCACCAAGCCCTTCGCTGTCCCGGGTGGTGCTCTCTGGCGTGCGGGAGGGAGGCCCCAGTGGACACCCTCTCCTGCTGTGGAGAGAGGCCCCCATTCCCTCAGACTCACAGGGACCTGAACCCCCAGGGGTGGCTGCAAGCGCCTAGCAGGGAGAGGACAGGCTGCTAGCAGCTGCGAGGGCCCGAGTTCAGCCAAAGCCCTCGCGGAGGGCTGCCAAGAGTTTCTTCTTTTCATTTCGAAGCCTTGCGCGTTGGGCTGGGGCACAGCGTCATCCTCATGTTTCCTATTACTCTGCAAGGCTCCCATCAAAGCTCCAGCCGCTCTGGCCCTTTGATGTCGGGGCGGGAGCCTGCTCTGCCTTGGGGAGATCCATCTCTGCTGAGGATGGGGGGCGGAGCCTGAGGTGGGCTCCAGCCTTAGCCAGAGCGGTTCGTTTTTCCACTCTGACTAGGACTGCGGACTCCTGGAGGGGTATTGGGGCCCTCTTAACCTGGCCCAGCTCAAAGGACCTATGCGGGAGCCCAGAAGGGGACGCAGAGGCCCAGGGAGGAAAGAGGGCCAACCCGCCACAGGGCCACAGGGCGGGTTGGTGCAGCACTGCAGCTCCTCAGATCAAACAGCCTGGCAGCCTTTGTTACTCCGGATCCCTGCATCCCCACCTTGCTTCCGGGGGTGCTCCGGGCATTCATACCCTGCAGCTGAGGGCAGAGGCGACCTGTGGGTGTCGGCAGTCATTCTGCCTAGCTGCAAGTCCGGGGCTCTGTCCCTTATAATTGTGAAGTTGACCTGGGTTAAGTTACTTAGCACAGATGAGCCTCAACTTGCTCCTCTCTTGAACAGGATAATGGTGATCATACTTTGGAGAGTCTCTGCCAGGGTGAAATAAAAAGATTTGTGGGAATGGCTTAGCAAGTGCCTGATGTGTGGTGAGTCTCAGAAAGAACAGCTGTATTGCTGCTGATGCTGATGGCGATTAAAAAGGGAATGGAGAAGGGAAGCGACAGTTGGAGAACCACTTGCTAATCCACTTCCCCACCAACCAGCCCCAGTCATGGTCTAAGCTCCCTCTCCCAACCTCCCAGTTCTGAATCTAGGGTTCTCTGCTGAGCTTCAAGGCCGGAGGGGGTGGGGAAGGATGAGGAAAAGGTGCCAGGCACAGGACCGGGCGCGAGCGAGCATCGGGGCTGGAGGGCCTGGTAGGTGGGGGCGGGAGTCTGGAGGACTCCTGACTGCAGCCCTGACTCGAGGAGGCAGCCAGAGTGGAAAGGAGGGGTGGGGGTGGTTTCCTGGCAAAGCTGAAAAGGTTTGGATTTGACTTGGAAACACATTGAGAAGTCCCTGGCGGCTGCCTCCTCAGAAACAGCCTCTCTGAAGTCGAGCCCGGGCTGGGGAGACTGTTTTGTGTAAAGGGGCACCGCGGACCTCAGTGCTGGGGAACGGCTGAAACCTCTCTCCTGGGAGCCCAGTGCACTCTGAGCCTCTGCATTTCCTGCAGGCTGCACGAGGAGCCTGTGCCCTAGGGACAAGGGACCAAGCCGGGAAGGAAGGGACTTTGGAACCCAGAGGGCCAGTAGGGGTAGAGGGGGATGGGGAGACCCACGGCACACCTTCTCAGACAGCCTTAGCTTAGTCTTGGTCTCTTGGGCTCCACTTCCCTGTTGTTTGTCATATCCGTGTTTAGCCATTTCTTACATAATATTTTTCTTTTAATTGAGTTACTTCTCAATTAAGGACTGCATTTCTTTCAAAAGGAATTTATATTGCTACTATAAATGGAGCACTGTATCACTTCCCTTACATGGTAACCATATAAGTAGAAAACAATAATAGTGACACAATGTTAAATTTTACCTAGTGTTTGAGATTCCAGCTCTCTCTGATTAAAAAAAAAAGAGAGAGAGATTTAAAAATGTGAGAGCTGTGTTAAAGTCAGGTTCGAACTGAACTAAGACTTTATTTTCCTTCGGTCCTCTCAGATAAAAGAGAAGATTTGAATGTCAGCTCAGCAGTGAATCATTTTTAATATAAGTACACCCCCAATACTGCAGTGGCAGTACTTATGCTGAAAAAAATTACCGGCTGTTTATCTGAAATTCGAGTTGAATGGGGCTTCCTGTATTTTTATTTAGTAAATCTTGCAACTCTACCCTTCATATAGGAAAGAATGTTTTCAGAGGGACATCTTTCTCACTGCTAAGAGGTTAGATGTTTCCATGAGGTGAAACGATCTTGAAAAAGCATGTTCCGATTCAAGGTGGAGTTAGCCTGGCAACATCTACCACTTCGGGAGTCTGGAGGTGGGAAAGAACACTCCAGCCGGGGAGACGGAGAGGCTCCTGGAGGGGAGGAGGCAGTGCGGCCCCACCCTAGTGTCGGCTAGTACAAGGCGGGGGCCCTTGATCCCATGGCCTGAGGGACACACTGCTGGGGACTAAGATTTGATCCTGCTGTCAGGGGACAGAGGGCTTGTGTCTGCGTGACTGGTTTATGAGCGTGACGGTGTGTGTTTGCCTCAGTCACACCCTCTCAGGACAGAAATGGCTTCTTAGGCTTCTCCTCTAACGCCTCTTCCCTCCCCTGCCTCCCGTTGTGGGAGTCTGAAATTTGTCTCCCTGGCGTGGCGTGGCGTGGCGTGGCGTGGCTGGAAACTCATGACCTGCTGAGGCTTCTCTCAGAAAACTTGTCCTCAGACTGTGCCAGGCTCTGCCTCCCGATTGCTGCCTTTGGAGTCCAGGACAGTCCTAAGGTTTGTCGGCTGGGCTGATGGCACACTGGAGTCTGAACACACCCAGTTCTTCACAGTGTCTTTCTCAGAGCTTGGTGTCTGGGACCCTGGCCTGGGGCCCTGCGAGGGGTGGGCCTGCCTTGCATTCGGTCTTCAGGCAGGCAGCAAGGAAGAGGCTAGCTGGGAAGCCTGGGCCAGGGCAGAACCCAGGCAGGGAGAGAAGTTCCTTTCTTGTGACAAGCAGTCTGCAGGGGTTGTGGGGGAGTCATGGAACCCTGGATTCTGCCAGCTGCTCGATCCCTTGCTTGCTGTATGATTTCAGGAAGTCTTTTCTTTCTGGGTCTTACTCGTGTACTATGTACTGTGAGCTGCTTGGCTTATTTCTCCAGGTAAAAACGTGTGTCTGTCCTGTCGATGGGTGCTAGTTGGAGCACTGTGACAGGAAGGGTTCTGAAGGGGCAACAGGCAGTGTGTGGCCAGGGCGCAGTGATCTGGAAGCCATGTAGGGGCCACTGGTGGTCTTGAGGAGGCTGTGGGAGCCTGGCTCAGGAAGGACAAAGGACAAATGAGATCATGAATGAAGTCAGATATGGGGCAGGGGATGTCCCTGCTGGCAGAGCGGCCACTCTGCATGGCAGTGTTGACTTTGGTCTGTGTTTTCAGTCTGCAGAACCATCACATGTGTGTAAGTGCCCACCCTGCCACCCAGACAGCCTGAGGACAGGGGCACTCTGTAAACACACAGGCCGAGACTCAGGGCTTGAGGGTGGTGTGGAGGGCTGCAGGCAGGGCTGTCCGGGCGGGGCAGGGAAGTTGAGGATCTGGCTTCTCTGCCCGGGGAAAGTCCTCAGGGAACAAAAACGTGGATCAGAACTGGGACTTGGCGGTCACACAAAGAAGCATTCTCCCCATTCCTGCCTTGCAGGGCTGGACAAGGGGGCCCAGACTGTGCATCTCGGAGGGATCATACAGAATCCTCAGCTGGGCAGAGTCCCTAAAGCCAGCTGGTCTTTCCCAACTTATGGACAGCTTTCGTGACAGAGGGTCAAAGACACAGAGCTCGCCATCTCTCCAGCTCTCTCCTTTGCCCCTGGTTCATTACTATCTCACGTTATAATCTGTCTCAAGTCCCTCTCCTTCTCTAGGCCTCGGTTTCCCTAACTGTATGAGGAAGAGTTCAGATAAACAGCTCCTAAAGGGCTTCTCAGATCTCACATTTGCAGGCTCCAAATTCTCCATTAGTATCATCATAAGCTTTTAGGTTTACAGAGAACTTTCTTTTTTTTTTTTTCCTTTTAATTGACACAATGATTATACATATTTATGAGGTACAACATGGTATTTCAGTACATATATACAATCCACAATGCTCAGATCAGGGTAATTGGTATATCCATTGCCTCAAACATTTATCATTTTTTTGTGTTGGGAACATTCAAAATCCTTTCCACTAACTGCTTTGAAATATGCAATTAGGTGTTCACAACCACAGTTATCCTACTCCTACTAGCCCTTCCCTCTTGATCTCTCAACAATTCGGGGAGGTAGGCATGGTGACCACTAGCCCACCCACATTTTGCAGGTGATGAAATTGGGGCTAAGAGAGGAGGAAAGGTGATTTAAAGTTCACAGCGGAGCCAAGACTTGTCCCTGCACTCAGACCTCCATTTGCAGCCACAGAAGTCACCAAGGGGCTCCGGCGGGGCGCGGGTGCTCTGGAGGAGTTTGGGGCCTGTGGGGGGCAGATTAGGGGAAAAGGAGGATTGGCTGGAGCAGGCATATCGCCTCACCTACCTGTTTTCTGTGTGGAGCTCAATGTGGTACTTTGAGGAGAAAATTTTAACGTCTAAAAGAGTTGGAAGCCCTTTCTTCTTGTAGGACATCTCAGGTGGGAGCTGAGATTAACCCTTTTGAGCAGCACAAGTTCTGGGCTGGGTTCTGCTTTCAGATGTCTCTGGGAAGTGAAGAACTGCTTCTTTTATTTTATTTGTAGTACTGGGAGTCGAACCCAGTGCCTTCTCACTGAGCTCCATCCTCTTTTATTTTTTATTTTGAAACAGGATCACACTAAATTGCTAAGGTGGGACTCAGATTTACAGTCCTCCTGCCTGTCTCCCAAATGATGGGATTGCAGATGTGTATCATCATGCCCAACGATTTGCACCTTTTAGATGAGACATTTAGAGCTGGGCGTGGTGGTGCATGCCTGTAATTCCAGCACTCTGGGAGACTGAGGCTTGATCACCCATCACAAGTTCAAGTCCAGCCAGGACAATTTAGTGATTTAGCAAGACCTTGCCTCAAAATAAAAAATAAAAAAGGGGCTGGAGATGTAGCTCAGGATAAGGTCCTGGATTCAATCCCATTACAAAAAAAAAAAAAATGGATAAGAGACATTTAGCATGTGATGGCATTTGGATGGAGGTTGGAAAACTTCATAACACATAGAATCACCAAGTACAAAAATGTCAGCATCACAAAGTGTAATGCTGGAAAAATCTTTAGAAACCATCTGGTTCATCCTTCCCACCCTGTACTCTATTGAAGGGAAACTGAGGCCCAGAGACGGGAGGAAATTTGACCCAAATCAGAGGGAATTCTCGACAGAGCCATAACTAGGATGTGGGTCTCCTAGCTTTCCTGACTGTTTCAGTACAGGACCCTTTCTGGGGAGTGCACTGGGAGAAGGAGATGAGGAGGGAGAAGAGGGGCGCGGCCTGGGGACAGCAGACAGAGGTATGTGGGGCCTAGCCGCCTGCTGATAAGAGCCCCCCAGTGCCATTCCTGAGTGTTGTTTTATCAAGATGTGATTTTCCCACTGCAGACGCTATTTTCTTTCTCGTGCAGGCTGTGCTGGCCTTCATGATAAGGCTCCTAGACATGTTCACACTGAGGCAGCCAAAACATGAGGCAGGAGGCAAAAAATTCCCTTCTCAGTCTTCCCCCATCCCAGCCCACTCCCCCCTCATTTCCTCTCATTCTCTCCAAGTTCTCATGCCCCCCACCCCCAGCTGGCTGGCCTCTTCCTGCCTTCCAGTAAGTCGGCCCAAAGGAGCCAGGAAGGTATGTGGCTCGGTGGAGGTCAAAGGAGAGAGACGTGGAGGGGCCTCCCCCGGGAAAGGAGGACCAGACCACAGGCTGTCCTCGACCGTATGAGGCAAGGATGAGGTGGAGGACATGCTGTTTATAGCCTTGCCCCTGGAACCATCTCCCTCTGCCCCACAATCTCTGCAAACAGACCACAGAGTGCTCTCTGCTTTGGGATTTAAGCTGGAGGTGATTAGGGTCTCCCCTGACCGCAGATTCTCCACTTCTTAAACCCCTACTCCTGATCGCCTAATCCTAAACTCGATGGAGATTTCTGGGAGAGGAAGCTATGCTGCCTATTTTCATCTAAAGACTGAAGAGATCTGGCCCAATAGGAGATTGTCAGGGGTCCTGACACAGCAAATCCACTAGTCACTGTGGGACTGGTCTCTAGACTGCAGTTTATCCCTCTACCCACCAAGGGGGTTGGACTCAGATCCTGGCCTTTGAATTCCACCTTGGTATTCTTTCCCAGGCTTCCTGGGTACTTGGCACATTGACTGCATGTACCCGTGTATCAGTGCCCCGCCCCTGCTCTGCTCAGGAAGCCCACCCCACCCTCCGCATCTGGATAGAATTTACCCCCCAAAGCAACTCAATTACCGGTGATCCGATCAGGACGGCTCATGTATCAGAGGGGGCCCTGGCAAAGGTTGCACTGCCAGAGATGAGGGTTCCTGGGGCTAGGATCTGCCCCTCACAGCCCAGGGTGCCTTCTTAAGACCATTGGGGAGACGGGATCTAGTGAGCAGTGTACCCACTCAAAGACAGAGTCAGGGCATAGAGGCTGGAGGGTAAGGGAAGATGGTCTATGACTTTTATACCACTGGCTTCACCAAGTGCCCAGCCAATAGTGTGTATGACAAGCGATGGCCCTTAAGTTCATGCTCTGAACCCTAGCAAGGAGCCTCCATGGTCAGGCTGTGACAGTGAGGGTTTGGAGACTCAGTGCTGTGTCTTAGTATACCTTCCTTGGAAAATCAAGATACTCCCTACTGTCTTCCTGCGACTTCTGCTAACTGGTTAGTGGGGGACACGTTGGGGCTGCCTCTAGCTTCAAGTCCCCACTAAACACTTGTTATTCTGAGCCCATTGCTCAAGGACTGCTTTCCTGGACATAGGACTTTTTTGCTCCTTTTTTGCTCTTCAGGAGGATCCCTGAGCCCAGGTGTTCTGAACCCCAGTGCACCAGGCGGATCAGGTGTCTCTCCAAATTTGGCAACAATATAGTGACTCCCTGGGAAGGCCCACCAGGTTGCCCAAGGAAGGGTGAATTGGCTGAGATCAGAAAGATCAAGTTAAAGCTTATCTTAGTGGCATCACGCCTGTGAATACCCACTGCCCTCCAGGTGACATGCTGCACTCACAGTGCACACCTACTAATGCACACTGGAACACGCACTGCCTCCTTCCATCCGGGAATCTAACCAGGACCCCTCTAGTGTTTAGCTCAGCACATAGTCACTAATGACAATTCAGAGAAAAGTACTGTGGTTAGCTCTGCTGCAGGGAGAAAGGAAAGCCTGAGGCTGAGCCTCACACCCCCTGGGACTAATGCTGTCACGAGCTAGGAAACACTGACCCCAGAGTCCAGCCGCGCAGCAGTTAAGAGCATGGGCTGGAGTCGGCGGCCACACTTGGATTCCAGCTCGGCTGCAGAGAGGCTGGAGTTTTAGGTAAGTAGTTTAGCTTCCTTCCCAGCTCCAAATTGGTGGTCAGGGATGAAACGATAATGCACACAGAACACTTACACAGTGCGGGCACAACCAGTGTGCTGCCAACGGCAGCAGTAGTATTTTATGAAAAATATGACTTCGGGACAATAGCCCTTTGCTCTGGAAAGATTCCTCATGCAGAATGCAGCCTGGAACTTAGGGAAAAGCCCCTCCTGGAAGGACCTCTGAGGGAGGTCCACACGCAGCCCCATGCTCCCACACTCCCTTCCTAGGAGGCGGGGCAGAAGAGACGGACGGGTGATGGCAGGGGCATCCTGGAGGCCTGAAGGGGCCAGGCTGAGTGGGTAGAGGGTCTGGGTGGGGAGGAAGTGGGAGGCCAAGGAGGGGACCAGGATCCTAGGTTCTTCAATGCCCCCCAGCTCATCAGGTGGCTGGTACAATGGGAGCCACTGCTGGGGTGTTGAGCTGCTGCTTCAAGAAACTTGCTCCAGGAGCAAGTTTCTGCCCAGTTACATCGAGGGCCACCCATGGGCAGGAGACCAGTCAGGGCCTGTTGGAACCCAGACAGAATTTAATGCCAGGATCCATGCACAGTGTGAAACTCCAGACAGGGAAATCACCAGGTACTGGGCGAAGCTCCTCTCACATGCTTTTCATCATGTGAGCTTCTTTACTCAGTGAGCCAGTTATCTCCACTCGGAGCAGAAAAACTGTCTCCTTAGAGAGGGGATGTCCACTGCTCACTAGTGGCGGGACAAGGTCTCCAGCTCCCACACCAGTGCTGCTTCTTCATGGAGACTTCGGGGTGCTCTGCCTGGCGGGCTCAGGAAAGTGTCCGCAGTTAAATATAGTGGTGGGTGGGCTTGCACAGACTTGGGCCCAAGGCTGGGGACAAGCCATGAGCGATCTGTGGAGGGCCACGCACAGCAGATCTGGAGTCAGGAAGCCTGGCTGGAGGTCCAGCCCTGTCACTCATCACAGTGTGATCTGGGCAAGCTCTAGCCCTCTCTGAGTCTCAGTGTCCCCAGTGGGGATGACCGTGGGACTGACTGCAAAACGGATCTGTGAAAGGCCCTAGAGCAGAGGCCTGTGAAGGTGGAGGCTGAGGTTTCCGACTGGAGTGTAGGAGAGTGTGGGCTTGTCTCACACTAACTGTTGTAGCACCAGTGCTAGGATCAAGCTTGGCAGGGCAGGGATTCCACCAGCACTGTTATAATAAACGGTTGGCATTCACTATGGCACCTCCAAAGTATCAGGCGCTGTGCTGACTATTTAGTTCAATGTGCGACAAGACAATTGGTGACAAGGGCTTGGGTTCTAGCAGGCATGGCAAACCGAGGCTACCTCTGCAGGGTGACCAGACATGGCAAGGACACTGTGCCGGCCAGGAGGAAGGGGCCCTGGCTGGAGGAAGCTGGAGGCCAGCTTAGAAGGAAAGACAGACTGAGCAGCAAGGCTTGGAAGACCTAGGTTGAGTTTCCTGCCCTCTCGTCATCTTGCTGTGTGACTGGGAAGCCCCAGCTCTCCCTGGGCCTCCATTTTCTTCCTGGAGGACAGATGCGGGGGACAGAGGACTGGGCGCCGAGCTGTCAAGGGGGAGGCTGTGCACCTGAGGCCTCCAGGCCTGTTGGGATCTGCCGGCCTGAAGGGGATTTCCTGGGGCCAGCCCAGTTCCCAGCCCTCTGACGTCGTCCTTGGCTGGGTGCCCAGAGCAGAGCTCTAGTGGGAAAGCAGGCGGGCACACTCTCAGCCCACGCATGGGCCATCCCTGGGGCCCCAGGGTCTCCCCGCCTTACCCCCAAGGTGAGGAAGTGGGGCATCCGTACTGTTGAAAGAAGAAGCACTGCCCCCTGGGCCAAGATCCTGATTTGTTTGCTGTGTGACCTCAGGCAAGTCCCTGTCCCTTTCTGGGCCATGGCCCCTATTTGGGGAGTGAGGAGAGCAGAGATTACCAAGCTCTTTTGGAACTCTGACTTACTGGGATCCAAATGGGTACTGGGGTCCTGGGAAAAGGAATTGCGATGGGGGGTTGGGTCCCAAGGGCTTGCTTCCCACTACGGAGCAGAAGGGGTGGGGGGCGTGGTGGGGGAAGTTCTGTGAGAGAGAAGGAGCCCTAGGCCTCCAGGTGGCTCCAAGAAGGGGCAAGGCCAGCCTGAGGTTTTGGAAATATATTTACTTTTAAGTGTCCTGTGTCACTGGGGGCTTTTTCTTTGGGTTTTGAAATGCTCCAGAAGTCGGCACTCTGCATGTGTGTGTTTGCTGAGCAGAATATGGGCTGTATTTATTCATCCTTTAGCCCGAGCCCTTAAAAATATAGACGACTAATGTCTTCAGTATGTATGAAATATCCCATATGCTCGGAAACAAAAGGGGCTCTGTTATTAAAGTTTCATTTCCACACGCCCCCTCCCCTCCCTCCCGCCCGCCCCTGACACCCTGCCCTCCTCCCATCCCACTCAGCCTGCTGGAGACGGAGCACGAGTGAGGAGGCTGACGGGCAGGCGGCGGGCAGCTGGGCAGCTGTGGAAGGCGGCCTGGCACAGCACGGCCAGTCCCTGCGGGAGTGGGTGCAAAGTCCAGCTCCAGGTGAGGGGATGACTGAGGGGAAGGACAGCAGGATCTGCCGGGAGAGTGACCTCTGGGGTCCCCGGGATGGCCAGTGGGGAGTGGGCCAGAGGTGGCCTTCCTTGTGGGCTCCTGTGTGGCTGGGACCCTGGCAGAGCCCTGCTGTCTGGGACGGAAATGCCCGCTCCGCCGCTAACTGAAACCACATGTGTCTCCCAGGCATTGGGACAAGGATGCCGCCAAGCCTGGGGCTTGGAACTGGGGGAGGAAAGATGCAGGCTGGCCTGCTGTGTGCCCCCAGGGTGGGTGAGGGGCTGTGCAGGAAGGCCCCTGGTTGCGTGTGTCTATACAAGTGCGTGTGTCAGTGTGAGTGAATGTCTGAGGGCTGTGTGCGTATGTGTGCACGCACGTGTGCCCATCTGCAGCGTGGGGAGTGTCTCTACTCCCGGGCCAATGTGGCCGCCCTCTTGGCCTCCTACCTGTCACCCCTAGCTCGGTGGCTTGCTGGGAGCCTCCAGGTGAGGAGAAGCTGCCCGGAGGGTGAGGTCTGAGGTCATCACTTTCTGCCCCGTCCTGCATTCCTCTTCCCTCAGCCCAGTTCAGTCTCCTCATACCTGCGGAACCTCTAGCCACCTCTCAGAGGGAAAAGGTTAGCAGTAGAGCAAGGGGGTAATAATAAACCCTTCTTCCATGTCTGTTTCCATAGTAGTCCCCTCCCTGCCAGGACCTGGCATTATCACTGTAGTCCTGGAAAGTGAGAAAACCAAGCCTGAGCGAGGGGACACCTTGTGCCTGGCCATCAGGGAGACTGTGGTCGGGGCTGTCTAGACCTGTCCAGGGCTCAGAGGGACAGGCTGGAGGCTGCACTTTTAGGTTCTGTGACAAATGGGATGATCATTTCTGAGGGCCCAGGTGACCTGAGTCTGGGGTCATTTCTCCCTAAAGAATGAGCCTTGCTGGGAGCCGGGCTTTGAGTTCTAGTGGTGGCCCTGCCACTGCCGTGCTGTGGATGTTGGACTGGCTCCTCCCACTGATGGGCCTCAGTTTCCCTATCCCTAGCATGGCAGGTTTGGGCCAGGATGGTGTTTCCAAAGCCTGGTGTCCATGCCTCTGGCAGCTCCTGCTGCAGGATCCTATGGGCTACCAGTTTTCACTTTAATAAGGATTGTGTTATATTTTTACCTACTTTATGGAAAAATACATAAATAGCAAGTCAATCCAGTGAGTAGACTGAAGTAAAAATACACGCTACTCAAATAAAAATTGGGACCATTAGAAGACCCCTTGGGTCCTGTGCATTTTGGCAGTGGGTTCTTTTTATGCTTCTACCATTTCAAATGCTCTTAAAACCGTTGCTCCCAGCTGGCTAGGGCCAGAAGCTGTGATCTGCTGTGCAGACCGTCTCTTGCCCGCCGCAAATTAGCACCCCTATAATTCTGTGATTGCAGCGCAGCATGCCCCGCTGCCACCTGCGTGTGTGGTGTACGCTGTGTGGGAAGGGGCAGAGGGTGGGACAGGCAGAGCCAGAGCAAATATCAGCCCATCCCAGATGGGGGCTGGGTGCTCGAGGTCAAAGGCCCGGAGTTTGGGAAGGAGGTGTCCCCTGAGCGACATTCATTTTCAAGTGCTTTGTCCGGTCTCTGCCTCACTTTGAATCGCTGGGGTGGGCGGTGGTCGAGAGGCCACCCTGGCTTCCGCCTCTCCTGCCATTCCGGTCCGGCGCCCTGATCACTTGGCTGGAATTTTATCTGTCCTCCCAGGACTGGCCCTAAGCGAGGTGTGCTGGGAGGGTGCAGGGGCTGGAGGGGCCGCCCTGGTGGAGCACCTCAGTCACTTCAGGCTGAGTTCAAGGACACTCCCCTCCCTGTGCAGTTCTCTCTTGCTACTACTGCTCCTTGGCATTGCTGATGTGTGGACTCACTGGTGATTTATCTCATCATCAGCTCTTCAGGGATGCTCTGCTCTGCTGTTACAGGAAATGCAACTTCAGGGACTGTTGTTTTCTTGGATGAAATGGACAAATTTTGTCTTAAAGATGTGGGCAGCATCTTTGGGTGGGGACGAATTCATACTCCCCAACCCTTGGGGATGCATCCAGTGCAGAGCAAGGAGCCCAGGGCTGCGTTTACCCAAATCTTTCTACTATTATGCTGCGTGATTCTAGGCAAGCTCCTTACCCTCTCTGGCCCTTCTCTCCTCTGATCCCAGGAGTCATAATGAGACTGAAACAATTCTCCACCTCTGCCCTAGAGTGGAGCAGCATCCTGCCTCCAGGGATTCTTGTTCCTCTCAATAGTACCTTTTTAGGGGGACTATCCTGTGAGTTTTGGGGTTGGGCTCCCTGAAGCAGAGAAAGGCCACTTGAGTCACCCATACTCTGTAGCCCAAGTTCCTTTAGAGCCCCAGCCAGCTGTTTTAGAGCCTGAGGAAGCAGCTGGCCAGGGTCAGGGGCACAGTCCCTGCCTGCAGAACTTAACACATCCAACCAGGCTTCTGTGGCCTTGCGAGTCCCACTGAACTGCTACCAGCTCCACCCAAGGCCAAGGGCAAACGGAGCTCTCTGGCATGATGCCCTGAGCTGCTGCACAGAACCAATTTAGAATGTGCTTGGCCAGGGAGCGGGAAGAGACCCTGCTCACCTGGAAGAGCAGCTCCTGGCCTAAGAAATTTTCTCCTGGAAAATGAAGCTCTTCATTTTACTGCGGTTGGCTTAGGTAAGTCCACCTTGGTGGGCTCACAGTGGGGTTGAGAGGGAGGCAGAGGATTCAGGTCCCACTTAGCTTACTCCACCCCACAACTCACATCCATTTCTCCCAATTTGGGCTCAGAGATGTAGACAGCGTCTCTGGGTGGGGATGAATTCATACTCTACCCCTTGGGGAGGGAGTGGCTGCAGAGTGTCTGAGACCCCTCCTTAGATTTCACTGTGATCTCTTTTCCTGGGTTTGGGAGAGGTGGTGTGGAGGTGGCTACAAGGATGTTTACCGGTAGGGTCACACCCATGTGTGATGGTGACAATTTCAACTTCAGGCAAGGGAAAACTGAGGTTTGCTGTGGGTTTGGAGAAAAACCCAAGTAGACTGGAGTGGACAAACCTGCACTCTCTGCCTGTGCAGCGTCTGTGGGATTGGCCGGCCTGTGCCTGTCTTGGAGCTCTACTTGCCCGATCTGGAGTGTGGGTCGTTGTGCAGACTCCCGAGGGGATGGCTGCAGCTGGTACTGGGCACACAGAGGTGTTGGGCCCACCGACACCTCCACTGACTGAGGGACAGGGGGTCAGGACCATGCGACAGAGGCGAGAACAAGATATCGGGTGCTGTGCTTCAGGGCCAGGGAAGGACCCCAGATCTTTCCTAGTCCGCCTTCGCTGACTCTGTGACCTCAAGCAGATTGCTGAACTCCCCCGAGTCTCTGTTTTCTCTCCTGAATGGCACCTACTTTACAGGGGGCCACAGAGACCAGCTGAGCCACCTAAGCTCCTGGCACACCGTAAGTGCTCAGTGAGAATCACACTAAATGAATGAGAACTCTGGAGTCCTTGGCCCCTCAAGTTGATCCCCTCTGAGAGTCCCTCTAGTCCCCTCCTGGGGCTACAACAGGGGATTAAATGGTAAAGTCATTGGCCAGAGGTGCTGGGAGGCTTGGTGGGGCTCTGCCCACTGGCTGGCTTCCCGTCTTGTCACGAACACTCCCCAGACCACCTCTTGGAACCTTCTGCTTGAGTGTCCTGAGATGGTGGGGCTCACAGTGGTGTGCTTCATTGTTGATGACAGCAGGAATGGCAGGATGGGTCCATACCTGGAAGATATTAAGAGAAACAAGGAAACTCTGGAAACCGATGCTCAGAGAGGGAGGGGCCTGGGTGGGTAGGGACTGGAGAAGTGGAGGAGAAGCTTGGAAATCTTGGGAAGGCAGGAAGGCTTCCAGGGAGAGGAGGCGGGCCCTGGGTCCACCCGGAGCGGGAATGGGTTCAAGAGACCCGAAAGGAGAGGAAGAACGCAGTCGGGGCCAAGGGCTGCAGCTCCGAGCTCATGGGGTTGTTTGGTCTGGCAGAGCCACCTCCTGAGCTCTACAGACAGATGCCACACCACCACCGCATGCACTTGTACACACATGTGTGCCCCACACAGACACACACACAGACACAAGGACAGACATACATGTCACACAGAGATACACAGACACACACTCCGAGACACACACATATACACAGATGCACGAAGACGCAAACAGCTACACTCAGGCACATAGATATACAAACAAACACTGATACACAGATACACGGCAACACGTGTGGATGTACACCCAGAGACACACATCCATATCCAGGTACACACATAGCACACATATACACAGTCATATAGTCACAGAGAATCACACACAGATGTATACACAGATACTACAGACATGCATATAGACAGACACACAGAGATACACACATATATTGCAGACACGGTATATACACGTACACCTGGGCACACACAGATGCACATGCAAATATGCACAGACTCACACAAGCAGATACGCACGTACACAGAATGCACACATACATGTTCAGACCCATTTGCAGAGACAGAGAGACACACACACATACATGGAAGACACTTAGCAAGGTGGCTGCAAGCTGGAGGACAGATGCGGGGATGGGGGTTTCTGTGGCTCCTTCCAGCTGCTCCTGCCTCACCCTGGCCCAGCTCTTCCTGCGAGAGCCGAACTTTAGCCCTCTCACAGTGGCACCTCTCCCTTGCCAAGCTGGGTTCTCAGCTCCTGATTTACATTAACTCAATCTTGCAGCTTCCCATGAGGTGGGCACTGTCCTCGGCCCTCACCTGCGGATGGAGAAACTGAGGTTCAGAGAGGCAAAGTCACTTGCTTGAGGTCACACAGTTTGTTTAGCAACTACTCCAGAGCCAGCCCTCAGAGTGCACATTCCTTAGCCACCAGGCTCCTGCTCTGGGACAGGCTCCCGGGCGGCTCTCACCCCCACTATGGCTATGACTGAGAAGCAGCAGACATTTCTCTTTCTCGGGCCCGGGGAGGGGATCTGCGCTTGGTCACGGAGTGGAAGGAGCAGGGCCGTGTGCTGAGCCAAGGCCTCAGTGAGGTCTGCACAGCTAGGCTCAGCACCCTTGGCTGCCTCCTTCTGTGTCTTCCGCAGCCTTCTTCCCTCCACCTGCCTTCCACCCTGAGTCTGGACCTTTCCCATCCCATCTTCTCACAGCCATCCCTGCTTCCCACAGCCATCCCTGCTTCAACAACGGTGTCCTGAGCTGCCTTAATAGTGGATTTGGGCAACTGTTGACAAAATGTATTTCTCTCCCATTATTTTATTTCGGCCTGCATGTGTGTGTTGGGGAAGGGGGTTATTTTCTTTTGATAGGTTTGAGTCTTGGCTTCTCTCCTTACTGAGAGTCCTTACCAGCAGGGGACCAAACTAAGTAAAATATTTATCAGGTCCTGCATTGAGCTCAAAATGCCAAAATGCACAGGGACAGAATGTGGGAGATGTGGCATAAAACTAGCACTTGTACAGTGAGGTCTTTGTGACTCACATCCAACAGGGATGTAGTTGTTGAAAGAAAAACAAGCAAACCGAAATGAATCCAATGTTAGGCTGCACTAATAAATGTAGAATGCCCCCAAATGAGGGAGGCGATGGTCTTTCCGCAGTCTGTCCAGGTCTGCTTTTCCTGGAATGTTGTATTCCATTCACTTCTGAGACACTGACAGAGTGGGCTGATAGCAAGGATGGGAAGGGCCTCGAAAATTCCTTCTTGTATGAAATTGGCGACAGTCCTGAGGTTTAGCTGGAAGGAGGGGAGAGAAAAGAGGGATGACTTGTCGTGTGTAGCCTCAGAGGAGGGAGTTAAGGCCGGTGAGGGTGGTGGGAGGAACCCTCAAGAGGCAAGTTTCACCTCTCTAGAAAAAGGATTCTAAAGCAGGAATGAATGATCCACCTCTGAAGAAAGCAAGTCCCCAGTACCACATGAACTGACACCCGAGGGAAGGGATGTAAAATCAGACAGGAGCTTCAGTTCCCTTCCAGTCCCAGCGTTTCAGCTCCGTGGGTCAGTGGCTCCTGGCTTTTTCCATGCTTGGTGCTGAAAGTGACAGTCCCTGGGGGAGACCCGGACATATCCTGGTCCCCACGTTCTGCACAGCCTCTTCCCCGCTGGATCCCACTCCTCCCTTGCTGGGACCAGGGCACAGTGTCTTACACAGGGAGATCCATGAACTTGTCAGAATTTGGGGGAGCCCTTGGTGAGCCCCTTGTCTGACCCCTTTACTTTATGGAGAGGTACAGTAAACTAAGCCAAGTGAGGAAAGCTTGCTTGAAGCTGATGAGCTCCCGGCAGGTGGCAGATCACAACTCGGCCCTGAATCCTGGGCTCATCTTGCCAGCCTGACAGGCTGATGCACTGAACATCTGATTCCCCCTTCAAGGGGCTTCCAGGAAGAATCAGCCTGCTCTTTTCCATACCTTGCAAGGTTTCTTATTCAAGATCTGGTCAAGTGCAGTTACTGAGGACCTTCTAGACGACAGGCATTAAAGCTGGCCTAAGGACATGATGACTGCCATGCTAGAGGAGGGAGAAATAGTCTCATCCAGCCCTGTCACCTTCAGAGCACTTGTCATTTTCTGAAATTGCCTGATATATCCATACACCTACTAGTTTGTTGCTCACCCTACACTCCTGCCCATACTCCCAGGCCACGGAGGGTCCCTTGTCCCTGCTGGACCCCCAGCTGCTAGAGCTGTCCTGTATGTGTTCTAAATCTACTTGCTGAATGAATAAATGAATGGCAAGGCAAACTGCCAGCCACGAGGAACAGGAAGAGCGACGAGCCTTTCCTGATGCTATCCCTGCGCCAGGCAGTGTTAAGTGCATCTCCTTTGCCACTTTGTCTCATCCCCACACGGTGTCTGGGAGGGACTGCACTCCTTGGCCTTGTTTTACAAAGCTGCAAGTTGAGGCTAAGAAGTGAAGTAGCTCTGCCCTTATCACCCATCACCTTGTAGAACAGATACTCCAGCTCCTGCTTCATGCCATACTGTCCCCACCAGATTCACTCAAGGCAGGAGCCACATCTGCCTTCCCCCTGTCCTCCCCAGTGCCCTGCGGAACCCTGGCTCCAGGATACCTATAGCTGTTTATCACATTCAGCTGGACTGCATGAAAGCTGGGGAATGGAGGGTGGAGGAGGATTCGTGGAGGACAATCCACTTCACCCAGTGTGATTGCTGGGTGCCATCTTTAAGGTTCGTGTCATCCAACGCCTCCCTCACATACATGCCATATTTGGGCTCCCTCAAGAGAAGCCAGTTGAGGACTTTGCCATTATCTATTTGTTCCCCACCAGTGATGGGGAGCTCAGTATCTATTGAGCCATGTGATAATTCAAGAAAATCACTTAGCCCAGTACCCAAAGATCTTGGGATAGCTGATGTTTTTTGAATGTCTTCTCCATGCCAGGGATGTTAAGCCTACACCACAGTCATGAGAAGTATGTACCCTTATTATCCTGCTTCACAGATGAGGAAACTGAGGAACGAATGGTTGTAGAACTTGCCTCAAGTCCCTCAGTTGGTAAGTGGCAGAATCTGGAATACAGTTTGGAGCCCCGGGGTGGGGCATTCGAGAGCACGCCCTCCTGACTGCTATGCTAGTGCTGTCGGTGGAGATGCAACGTGAGCGCATGTGTAATTGAAATTTCCCAGCAGCCACAGCAAAAAGGTAAAATGAATCAGATAGAAAAATGAAATCAGCAAAGTGAATTTTAAAATAATGCATTTATTTAAAAACCAAATAGCATCATTTTAACATGTAATAAATGTTTCAAAAGTTATTCGTGAAGTATTTTACATTCTTTTTTTGGTGTCTAGTCTTGGGAATATGGTGTGTATTCTTTATTTACAGCATGTCTCAATTCTGCCTGGCTACGTTTCAAGTGCTCAGCAGCACATGTGGCTAGTGACCTACACTACACTCTCTTTCAAGGTGGTTACTGTAGACTGTCCTGGTGCACAGGAAGAATCTAGTAAATGTCAGCCACAGTACCATTATTCTTATCACTAGTTGTTGGTCCAGGGAGAAGCCGGGCTGAGGTTCTGGGCCCTTGGCTTAAACCGTGCCCCGATGTCACTCTTCTTAACTCTCCCAGCCAGGAGCTTGACGTCTCCCGGGCTGAGCCAATTCTGTGAACCTTTGGCCCACGGGTCAAGAAGAGTCAGTTTGATTCTCTAGGAGGGGAGGGAGGCCCGGTGGAGACCTCCATCTCCCCGGCTGGCCAGCTGGGTAGCACGTGAAGCGCAGCCTCGAGGGAGTCTGCAGGCTGGTGTGCCATCTGCTCCCATGTATGTGGGGAGCCAGGCCCACATCTGTAAGGGAGGGGGCAAAGGCCTCTCCTTCCCAGGCTTCTGCATGCTTTCAGCTCCCTAGGCCTTTAAACAGGAAAAACTACCAAAATTTATCATCTTTTTTTGTGTGCGTGTGATCAATCCCGGGGCCTCACACATGCTAGGCAAGCACTCCACCCCTGAGCTACATCCCAAGCCCTTTTTATTTTTAATTTTGAGTTGGATCTAAGTTACT
>PVJO010003047.1:0-130294 GCA_004026905.1 Hystrix cristata
GGAAAAGGGGGATAAAGAAGAAGTTTAAAAGAAAAGTAAGATGAAAGGGGAAAAAATGGGAAAGTGTAGCTACACTTGTTGCAAATAGGGAGGGGTGGGTGAATGGAAGGGAGGGGAGGGGAAGAGGGGAAGAGGGGGGAAAACCAAGATGTATCATGTACAGGTACAAAATAACCATGTTGATTATGATCATTATGTATACAATGTACCAATACATGTTCTTGGTAAAAAATAATAAAAAAATTAAAAAAAATATAGGGGGGCCTCCAAAGCAGGGAGTCTGACTTACTCCCGCTTGCCTGTCTCCTCCTCCTCTTCATCTTCTGAAATAAGTCGTGGAAAATATAGTTTCTCTCACTCACGGTAAGCCATAAAAACTAGAAAAGTCACTTTCTGACATTCCTTTGCCTTTCTGTGTAAACGACAGGGGTGGCAAGGTGTGGTACGTTTCTCCTCCCATCAGGAAAACACCAGTCGTAATCATATAGGCTGACTGCTACAACAAAAGTCAACAAGAGGAAAGCATAATGCATTTTTTGACCAAACCTTTGGGTGACACCAGAGACTCATACAACAAGCAAAATCTGCCCTTATGTTCAGGTTCGTTGAAGGACGGCTGCCCCGGCAGAAACGTAACCCTAAAAGAATTCTGTAGGCTACCTAGCTTCCAAGGGTGCCTGCCGTAAGACCCCCATCCAGAGAGGTCCTGCTCATAAGTAGCGGCGACGACGAATCTGAACAAGCAGGTCTTGCTGGGCAGCTCGCATCGGTTTACCAACATTAGATGAAACCCTTGTATCCAGTCATGTTTCTCTACAACTACTAACTTCTTTCATTAGATTTAGCATAAAAATAGTTTTCCTGGGTCTTTGGGTCTTCATTTCTGAAGGTTCTCCACATCACGTAAAATTTTGGTTAAAGAAATGTCTTAGGCTTTCCTATTGTTAATAATCTTTTCCTACGGGGTTATAAGCCAGAACCCTTGCAATGGGTAAGGAAAAGATGTTAGCTTTCCTCCTCCGTACTGGCGTATGATAGGCAAAAACCAGCAGCACAGGACTGTAAGTACAATTCAAATAAAAAGGGAGGGGGCAGCTTTCAAACTCTCCATTAGTGAGCTGAATGACAATTTGAAGAGACATGTGCATGAATTCTAATGTTCCCCCATTTAAAATATATTTTTAATCGATATTTTTGTTTAAACAAAATATGCAAAACTTGGAAGTAAAAGATGACTGCCAATCCTCTTAAAATCATAAGGCAGCATTATTCAACTGACTTATTCAAGAGTGCGTGCTTCCTTTGGCTTCCTATTTGTTCACGTTGACTTTAATTTTGCAAAGTAGATTTGAACTCGTAGAAGGCTAACACATTGAAAATAATTTTTACCCAAGAGAAAATAAAATGATTTTCACCCAGTAGGAAGATCCTAAGAACACTGAAATTGTATCCTACTGTATTCTAGTATGTTAATTTTGTATCATTAAAAATAAATTTACAGGGGTTGGGGATTTAGCTCAAGTGGTAGAGCACTTGCCTAGCAAGCTAAAGGCGCTGAGTTCGATCCCTAGCTCCTACAATAAATAAATAAATAAATAAATAAATAAATAAATAAATAAATAAATAAATAAAATTACACACATTACAATTTAACCATTTTAGTGCAACAAACAACTACTCATGCCCGGGTATCATTAAGAGGAAGGTAGTACAGACATCCACCAAACAGGCAAGAGGGCAACACGCCTGAAAGACGTACATGGAAACAAGTTCAAGCAAGTATTTGATTAACAGAGAGCAGGAGCTTTTAGACGCCTTCTCACAGGTTAGCGAGCAGTCTCTGACTGGTGAAGTTTAACTTTATTTACCGAGGATTTGATGAGTCCCTTGCGCTGAGTTGGCTTCTGGGTTGCATAGGTAAGAACTCAGGGTGTCAATATCATCTGGGTCTAACAGAGTTTCAGTTATTTTACACGTCTAGCTTTATAATATGTATCAGATTCTTTTCAGTGATTCTAATCCCTTTGGTCTCTTGAATCCTTATTTGAATAAGATTTATTACATTGTTGGCTCTCTTTTTAGGGAATTTTTAAACAAAATATGCAAAACTTGCAAGTTGGAGTTTTTAAAAACTCCTTAAAAAAATCCTCACCTTATGTCTAGGACAAATATATGTCCTAATTTTTTGAAAATTATACATTGCTATTATCGAACTTTATGAGTTTGTTTCTTCATTTGTAAAGCCAGAATGCTAGTAATTTCTTCAGATTATCTGGGATTATTAAATTAGACACACCTCTGATCCAGCAGTGAACATTCATTACAGGACTGACTACCACATAAATTATAATATTAACACCAATAGTATAGTTGCTGTGATTGTTACTGTTGACTTTGTTATTTTTCTAGTGGGAATTTCCAATCTACCAAAAATGTGTGTGCTTATGGTCTGGGTTGAATAAATCTTTGCTAAGAATTAATTGGGTAAACAAGACTGAATTTAAATTCTATGATACTTTAAGTAAAATATCTCAAATGCTTTGTAGTACAAGATCATAAAAAATGAATGCCATCTTTGAAAGGCAATTTGGTATAACACAATAAAAATAAATTACAAGGAAAATGAAATAAAAATTAATAAACACGCAGGTCCTATTATCTTCTCTATTATATTCATTAGACCAAAAAAACACTGAAAATTTCCTTTATGTTGCTAAAACTTCACTCAACTTTGTAACTTTTCTTTCTGCTGACCACTGACAAACAAGTTGGGGACTGACACTGGTTCACAGACATCACTTGGAGTTGAAATGATACAAGGTTTACTGAACGAGGGTGATGCGGCATTCCTAAGGAAAACATAATCAGCTCTATGGCATTAACTTCTCTGCTGCAGACCCTAACTCAAGGCATCAATTTTATTTTCTTCTGAATTTCAGTAGTGGCACAGAGGGCCACCGTGGAAGACTAAACTAAGTAGAAATTAGCTCAGGTATCAGCAGAAACATTCTTCAGTTTAAGACTACACAGAGTAAAAAGGAAGATGTTTACATATGTGAAAGCAAAGATAAATGAATGGCATTGCCCCTTTAAAGCTGTATAAGCCTGAATGACAAGCACACCTCTTTCCCCCAGGGATTGGGCCCTCGAAGACCACAGGTGCCTGCAAGAGCAAATTAAAATTTTTGCCTGTTTTATACTCTCCTTTCAACCTTAAATCTGAAGAGATTAATTTTGAGCCACTTCCTGTTTGCACTGTTTTCTTTGTCATGCAAATGTAATGCCAGTCTACTTTACCTTTTTTTTAATTAGAGGTAGGAGAGAAAATTTTTCACCCTTTCTAATGCTACCAGTCAGCCTCCCCCTCCCCGCTCCAAGATTTTCTCCCTTTTTAAAGGCAGTTTGTAGTTAATATGATAGCAGTTGCCAGACTTTAAGCCTGCTGCACTGTTGTACACTGGGTTTGCCTAAAGAGCAGGGATTTGCTCTTCAGCCAGCAGAGTGCCAAAGTCCTTCCTTGGACACCTGTCTTCTGTTTGGGCCCTCTAGGGAAAAGCAAGATTTCACACAGGATCCTGCGCGTTAGGAAACTATCAGCTTGTATTTTTGATATAGAATAAGGGAGATACAGGTCCCAAGCTGATACTAGAAACCAAGCAGCCTAAGTCACATAGGAGGCTATTTCTTTTTAATCACATTAGAGAAAATCCATGTATGGTATTTTATTTTATTTTATTTTATTTGGAAAGCACTCATTGATAAAAACTAAAACAAAGAAACTTCCTTTTATTGAGTTAAAATTGATTCCCAAATACTTCAATTCCTGCTCATAGATTATATATTTGTATTCCAGAATTAGCTATAAGCAATCTAATTCCTTTGGGAGTCAGTTCCAATACTAAATTGTCCTCTATTATTAAGTCATTAGCTTATACTATATAATCATTCACTCATCTCGGTTGTTCAATTAATAACAGAATAATTATTCTAAAACAATCCTGACAGAGCTGCCTACATAAGCCTGGAGATGCAGAACTGCACAAAGTCTGGGTAAATTTAACAGGAGGCATGTCTTCAGTTTGCCTTTGGATGGTTCATTTATTAGAGACAAATAGCACAGCAAATCATAACTTTTTCAATACTTAAATATCTATATCAGACTACATTTTATTTCAGATACAAAGAAGTTTCTGTTTGTTCCTAAACTATTTAAATTACTGACTGTAAGAGAAGGAAGAATCTTACAGAGAGAACATCTAGTTTTCCAACATTTGGGATATCTGTAAAATAGAGAAACTTACAATTGAGACCTTCATTAAAATTCAAATAAATATTTCAACAAAGATTAAATTGAAGGCAAAGCTCTGTGTCATATCATTACAGACCTCTGTCCTTGATGATGTGTCTTTATTTTCTGGAATTTGTTATTCAGTAAGTTTTAGACACAGCCAAATATATTCACAGTCTGCATTTCTTCAGTTTTGTACTTAAAGACAATAAGTAAGATTTGGACAAATAAGTGTTAAGAGTAATTGAGGAGGTCAGCCACATTTAAAAAACTTTCAACATCAATTCTTCATCATCACAGTCCATTCTTTCTTTCTCCCCTCAGTCTTCTGACCAGAGAAGAAAGAACATAAAACGAGTTGAATAATCCTTCTTAGTCTGTATTATTTGTTATAATTGCACTGTCAGCCCCAATCAGTATGTCTCTTTCATCTAAATTTCTCTTGTTTTAAATCATAATAAAAACATTGTTTTCATGGTTATACATTCTCCACTCTAGTACTTTACAGTTCGTAAGGTATTTTTCCATCCTCCAACTGTTTTATCTCTAGATTAACCCTGTGAGGTAAGCACTCCAAATAACATATATTATTCCATTTTACAAAGTGAGAACTACAGCACACGAACATAGTTAGTTGTACAGAATACAGTCATTCATTACTTTGCTCGAATTTATCGCTCTTTCCAAACACCAGGCTAGCCAACCACCAGTTCATAGTCATATCCAGCCTGCAGCCATTGGACAGTAAACTAAAGATTTTTTTTTTCATTGTTCAATGATTATATTTTCAAAACTTATACAAATAACTACACAATAGCCTCAGTCTTACATCTTGATCTACAGTGTTACATCTTGATTTACTAGCTAGCCCCAAGCAAAGGTCTGTTATTCCTTCTCTGTCGTACAAATTCTAGGGGAGAAGGATGTTCAAAATAAATACCCAAGGCAGCTGGAGAAGCAAGAATTAGTAGTAACTTTAATAAAGAAGGCAATACTAAAAATATATAAAAACACATAAAAAAAGAAGTAATTATTGAAAGTCAAGGACTTGACAGAGGAGAAAATTACACTACAGGAAAAAAAAAATCAGAAAGACTGAAGATATTTAAAATGGAAAAATAAGAGTTTACTCTTCAACAAAAATGTTAAATGTTTAATGTTTGTTTTTCAATTATCTCTTCAAATTTAGACTGTAAACTCTGAGAGAAAAATGCAGTATCTTAGCCTGTGATCCCTCAAAAAATGTAATAAATATATATGTATGTGATATGCATTTTATAGATTATTTCTTTAAAAAACCTAATACAAGCTCTGTGTCATCCATAAATGAGTTATGATAACACAAACTATCTGAAAATAGGAAAGACCAACCAAGACACATGAGACAGAACAGCTAGCTAATCTGAGTCATATGGGAGAATATTGTGACATTCTGCTCAAAAGTCTTGCTCCAAGTTTGCCATATTCAGCACTTTGCATTATACTGACATATATCGCCTATTTCCCAATTACAGATGAACTTATTTGCATACAGAAACACACAACAAGATCTCTATAATATAAACTGAACAGTACTTTGACAAAGAAGTTCAGAAGGTTTTCAATGCACTAAACACATGTGTGTGGCCTTTTTAGCCATTCAGGCCAATTTCCTCAAGGAAAGAATTAAACTGAAATTTGTAAAATGAACAGGGGCAGAATCAGTGAAGTTGGTTCCTACACCATATACGGATAACTTCTGAACCTAAGAAAAATATATTCACTTCCCTCCTGGATCTCAGGGTTACTTGATCAACACATTGCCAGACTTTCCTTTCAACACCTTCAACTCTTAAATTCCAAACAAGCTTTCAGATGTAAAGAGCAGCTCCAGCTTTGCGCTCTCTGATTCTCTTACCTCTCTTGACTGCTTGCAGCCATCAGTTCTCAAACTTTGTCTGCATACCAGTCATCTGGGATAGCTTTAACACTTTCATTGACCTGAGCACACTCCACACTAATTATTTCAGAATAGCCGAGGGTGTAACAAGGTGCGTGGAGTTTAATGATCATCAGGAGACTAGAGTGTACTGTAGAGTTTAGAAACTGGGGACTCATAGCTTATTATTTAAGCAAAAGGTCTTCACCTGGGAATTCAAGGCACTCCACTTGACAACTCTGACTTATCTCTGAAGACTTATCCTCTAAAAACCTACATGACAGACAAACTGAACTACTCACTTTTCTTTGAAGATGACTCACGCCATCATGCTGATGAAGCTGATCTCTTCCTGCAGGGGAGGCTGTCCTAACACAAGCACATAGTGGGCATTACTTATCACCTTCTCCGGCATGCTCCTCCAAGGTCCCGATAACATAGACAAGAATGTGGCCTCTGGAAATGATATAGAGCAGTTTATATTTCCCTTACAGACTTGTATTATACATTACTTTTTAATTTGGCTTAACAATGGTCAATTTAACAAACATATTGAATACTTTTGCCCATCGCTTAGCTAATCTTTAGGGAACATACGTATCACTGTGACTTCAATAGCATATGCCTGGTCCTGAGTTGCAATTTAGGACCCAAGTCCTTCATATCTTGTGTTTGACACTGAACCAATGCCTCTTTAAAGTAGACACTAAATAAACATTTTCTGTACTTAAGAAAATAATACTCCAAATAAAAAAATATACACCTTGAGTGTGAATATTGTAGTCGAAGTGAAAGTAGTAATTTTCATTAGAAAGTTCAAAATCTGATAACCTTCACTTTGGATTCCAGAATCAATGAAAGTATTTCTGGATCTCTCAGTAAGCATATTGTCTTCAGGGCCACTGTAGGCATCACCTTCATAATATCTGCTCTACACTACAACCCATGCTCAATTGTCAACTGACCTTCAACCAATAATTAGTTAGGCTTCCGTTCTCTTTCAGGTACAAATCAGGAAACTAAGATACGGTAGTAGGGAAGTCATTCATTCATTCATTCATTATATTTTCAAGCAATATTTATTAAGTGCTTCTTATATGACTATATTAATCAAGGGTTCCTAGAATCAGTGACTCATAAGAGAGTGGATTTAGTACAAGACACATACATTTACAAGTTACCACATTCACCCACAAGTCAAATGCAGGAGAGTGCAAAATGTCTGTCTGTGCCCCGGACACCTGAAAGATCCAGTCAAGGGCTTGGAGCCCACGGCAATGTCCCACATTAGTCCGTGTCTGCAGTAAAAGGCTGAAGAATCTGTACTGGAGCCAGAGTTTGACGCTCAAGGAAAGTGTGATGACCAGGGCTCCCCTGAAGAGAACAGCAGCCATCCCCGGGACAACAAGAACAGCCAAGTTTGTTTCAGGAAAACCAGCCACAACAGAGTTTCTCCCAGGAAATCAGCAGCCCACCATCTTCCCCTCCAGGGCTCCTTTATGCTGTTAGCAATAATCCTCAGGTGGGTTTTATACCTGCCGAGCCACGCTGACTGAGTTCAGCTGGGCGTTCCTATCTCCGCCACTCGAGTTAGCTATAATCAAGCCACCACAATGCCTGATATCTAGACACTAGAAATACTGCAATAAAAAAGGTAGATCAAAACATCTGCCCTTTTGATACTTGATCAAAAGTGACTTCTGAACTAGGCCATATACTTTTTGTCACTTTAAGTAGAACCAACTAGAAAATGTAATTATTATTAAATTTAAATTTACTAATCCCTCCTAATTGCAATTCTAGGTTTGGATTCCTCGGGAAGGATACTCAGCAATGGAAAACCCAAGGATAACTTCATGGGCTACTCATCGTTTTTTCCAGTTGAAAATGGGCAGTGTTGTTCTCAGGCATTGCCTCCTAACTAAGAATGTGGACCTTTGAGCAGCGCATTGTGTGCCCCTTTAGGCAGAAACAATCTGTCAAGTCAGACACGGAAAATGAGAAGACGACTTGCAGAAATACCGAGTCAGCGAGTTTCCTAAATGTTCTGTTTTCCTGGAGGGAAGACATCTTTCAATGCTGTCCAGAGATCGAGAGGCTGAATGGGATGATGTTTGGGATCCTCTCTGTATTAAAAGTCTGCAATTCATGTTTATTATTCCAGGATATTTCACACTATATATTTATTATTATTATTCATCTATGAGAAAAGAGTTGGAGACTTTTAGCTAAAAACAAAAGAAAATCCAGCAAAAAAGTCCTAATAAGAAAATTTAGTACTTCATCAAAGAGATTAGAGCTAGTTATCTGAGGATATCAAGGTTGGTTAATGCAGCAGGTCAACCATAGTGCAGGTTCTGACTTAGCTTCTGCCCTCCATGCCCCAGTGTGTTCTCAGCCCTAATGGTTATAAGCTGTCTGCTTTGGCCTCAGGTATCGCACAAGAACATTTGACAGTAGAAAGGAAAAAAAATTATCCACTCTCAAAAATTCCTCTTTAAGACTGAAGAAAACTTTAGGTGACGGCCTAAATCTAGATCCTCTCTTTCACTGTGGCCAGAAGGATCCCATGTGACAGAAGGATGGAATGAGCAGGCTTGGGTTCAGTGAGGGCAAACCATTTAGAGCCTTCAATGATACAAGCAGCCCACCGTGGCATGTGTGCCCTTGATTCACCATACTGGTTTAGACTCTAGAATGTGAATAAAGATCTATTTCCTAATTCCTGGAAAGCCACTCTTAACAACAGCTATCAGGAGATCTGTTGCTGATTAAATATTATCTTCAATTTGAATAATATGTGTTAGAAAACAGGAGCAGATACCGATCTGAACCTTTTTCTCCAAAGAACTGCTGAGTTGGCAGCATAAGTATTAGAATGCCCTGGGGGAGGAGGGTTAGAAAACACTGAGGCGTGAAACTCACTTGCAGAGATTCTGACTTAATGATCTGTAACAGCCTGGCCATCAGGACTGTGAAAATCTTCCAGGTGACTCCAATGTATGCAAAATTGGAGAAGCAGTGTTGCAAAGCAGTACTTCCCAAACTTTACACGTACCTGTACCACCTGGGGCTATGTTTAATCACCTATAGATTATGATTCAACCAGCAGTATTTCTAACCATCTGCTGATGCTGATATTGTAAGGGTGGGGAACCACACGTGGACTTGCAAAGCCCTAAATTGAGGGCTCCAAGTCCATGGCTGCATCATAGCAGAGATCATAGTATATATAATTTGGTGCATGGCCCATCTCTTCTCTGGCCATGAGGCTCTTACAAAGAAGAATTAGAAAAGTGTTGACTCCTATGCACAGTGCTTCATCATAATTCACTGATTTCGCATCTTTGAATGTTCCAGAGAGACTGTTTCTGAGCAGTTCTGGGTGGCAGATGGACTAATTAGAAGGTGTAACTGTGATGATCACAGATGAGAAATTCTAGAACGATCATAGTAGCTGATTTCATTTGCCTACCTGAGGACTTTTGATGGAGGACAAATGTCTACATTTAGATACCATCATATTATTTGCAGAAGACCAACATAGTGAGTGTTCACATACGAGTCTTACCACAGCTTATAAGACAGGTTGCCAAAAGTGATTAGCAAGAGGTAACAGTTAAAGCCAAATTGGCTACAATTTGGCTGCTTCTTGAACCTCGGCCACTTGATTAGAAGTTGACTCTCTTTTAGAAATATTAATTTTTATGTTTGAAGACATAACTATGAAAAGCTATTTTACATTCTGATACCCATGATCATCCTTATTGAGCTTAAAAGAGAAAGGTTTGGTTTTAACCACGAGGAATCAGTTTCTTTTTCCTAAAAGCACAAAACTATAGTCCATTGCACAGAGAAGCCAAGGAGAATACAACCGTGACAGACACCAAGAGTGGCCATGAATTTTTCTCTTATACTACAAATAATAATTATTAAAAATGCTAGAATCTTACTGCTTACCTTGTTCCTGCTCACAGCTGTGTAGTAAGGGATGGGATACCCACATAACTGATTCTCGCAGGACTGGCAAGCAATGAGGTGCTGTCCTAGTAGGGAAGTTTTCCAGGTGCACAATACTATGTCCCTGAGCAGTGTTCAACCAGCACAGATCTTCAAGCAGGCAGGGTGTGGAAATGTGTGAACACCCATATGAATGAGTGTCTCGATGTCACGACTCTCACTCCCAACTCTATTTGTCTTTGATATTGTGGACATTTTTAAGTCTTTTAAAAGAAGCTTCATTTTCAAATAGTTGGGATAAAATAATCTGGAATATTGACAAAAGTGAAATAACAATTAAACTAAAAATGTTTATTTAATTTAAATGGGGAACAATCCTTTTCCAGAGGTAACTAGAAACGTTCATCACTCTTCGGGCTGCCACAATCCTCCATCCCCGGCACTGCCTACGTCCTTTGCTCCTTGGCCTCTCCTTGGGATGCAATCTCTCCATCTTCATCCATCTTTGTCCTAGAGGGTAATGTGATCAATGGAAGCCAAAGGGCAGCAATGCAGACCAGGAAAACAAGCAGGATCTGACCAGACTGAGGCGACATAACAGAGTGTTTAAAGGCGTCGTTGTCCAGGCCATCCTTTCTGGACTCAAACCCTAGTAGCCGAGATTTTAATTTTAACCCCTATTAGCTATGTTATTTAAACTTTATATAACCCCATTTTCCCATTTTTAAATGTAAGTACAGTCGTTACACTTCCTACCATACAGAACTGTGTGAGTACTATAACAGACTTTTTTTTTTTTTTTAAAGACTGGTACATAAAAGATATCTAAGAACTACAAATTTTGTACAATGTTTACTTCCAGGTTTGGTAATTTTTTTCTTCTTCATGGATTTTTTTTTTTGCCTTTTCTCATTTTTAAATAAAAGAATATATATTATTTTATAATATGAGAAAATCATGTATTAAAAAGAATTTTCATTCGTATCAGTTAGCTATTGTTATCTAATAAACTACCCCACAATTCATTGGTTTAAAACAAAACTCGTTTACTACTACATCTCATGCAGATGTAGCTTGAATTCTCTTAGCTAAGTGTGAGCAGGGGCCTGAGCAGCTCTACTCCTATGTCTCTCATTCTCCTCAGACCGACAGAAAAGCCCAGTCTGTCTTCTTCATAGAAATGGAAAAATATAAGAGTGCAAACCGAAACACCAAAATGTGCAAGGTCCCTTGCTGTGTAGGTTCAGAAGTGGCATGAAATTCTCCTACTGCTTGACCCAAGCAAATCCCGTAGCTCATGTTAGAGTCAAGACTGAGGATGACCAGAACTGCAAAGGTCATGGGTCATATTCATAAGGGAGACAAACACTAGGATGTTCATTAGTAATAAAATCTATACCACCATTTTCTGGGCCCTGTCCAAGAACTCGTTCCAGTTGACTACTTTCACACCACGGTGACTAGAATCATGAGTATTGGAATCAAATATAGATCTGGCTTCCAATTCTAACTTAGCTACTTACTAGCTATGTGAACCTGACAAGTCCCTTTATCTATCTGAATGTTTCCTACTTGTGAAGTGTGAATAAAAATAATGCTAGCATAATTAAAATTCTAATAATTAAATGAAGCAATCAATATAAATTTCTTAGTAGCATAGTTGACATATAGCAGTACTCACTAAATACTGGTTGATAGTCTTAATGTCAGTTAACTGTCATGAGCTTTCCAACACAAAATGATCTTGCTCCTCTAAAGTTCTCTCCTCCCGTAATCACCTCTACTGATCATCTGATGTGCATCACACACCGCTTGGTGCTATATTTGTTTCCGTACCTCTCTTACTGGACGGTAAACTTCCAGACTGCATTTTGTGTGCGATTGCATCCTGTATCACTTGGCAAGTCTTTACTACAGTTAGAATGCCAAGAGTAGCTTATATTTTGCAATATCTTGTATCTGATACAGTGTTCTCTAATCTCATTCCCTCAACGTAAGTAGGGAAGGAGTTACAGGTCAGAAAACTGAAGCTGAGACTTTGAGATTGGCCTGAGATCACATGATGTAAGGTATGAACTTCATTTGGTTTCCTATTTTCTACTTTTACTCAATTAACTGTTATTGTAAGGATGCCTACAGATTTATGGTCGGAAAAAAATGATGTAAAGGCAACAAACACCCAAAAAAGAATTTTCGGTAGCCAATACCAAAAAAATTTTCGGCAACCAACACCAAAGAGTATTATAAAATGCAACCCAATATGTGTTATTTCGATACTTATTTTTTTTCTGGTAGTCATGTTGAAAGCAAAAGAGTCTCAAGTTTTATTTAATTTGTGTCCTGGTTTTTCTTTCTTTTCATTTATTTTTTAGATACAAAATCACATAAATGTATGTTTTTATCTGAGAAAAAAATTAACCCCTTTACTGCTGAATGTCACAGAGATCACTTAGCTTGGGTTTAAAAAGCAGGGCTTCTTTTCCAATGTTCTTATTTTCCAATGTTCCAACGTCCAAATTACAGATGTTGGTTTTTTGTGTTTTTTTGTTTGTTTGTTTGTTTGTTTTGGGGGGTGCTGGGGATTGAATTCAGGGCTTTGCACTTGCTAGGTAAGCACTCTACCACTTAAACTAAATCTCCAACCCCTGGATGTTGTATTTTTCAAGTACGTAATCACTCAGCCTAAAGGAGGCAGAGGGGAAGAGAGGAAGAGTTTAAATTCCAAATCTGAAAGGTTGGTCTCTCATTCATTCAACTTTATCCTTAATCCCATGATTCAAAACTGCTCTGTCTCCAGAGAGAGAACGATATTCCTAGTGAATCTCCCCCAGAGTTTGCGTGTGTGCATAGACGTGTTCATGGATCAACGTGGCTAAGGACACAGGTATCCGGTGTCTCCTTCCTGCATTCAGAACAACTCCCCTGAATTATAAGTGCATCTCCTTAATAATATTTCCATTTATATTTTTGACATGTTGAAGTCCACAGAAGCCTAAACTTTAAGATTTTAAAATCACTAAAAATAGTTCCTACATTTTTACATTTTACCATAACCAAAATCAGCATGAGAACGAATGAGAAAACTGTATTCTGTATAGATGCATTATGTTTAAGAGCTTGTTCAATGGAGCAATGTCTACAAGAGGAAATTGAATTTGCAAGTTAAATATTTATCTCTCACACATATATCCTCCAAAAGACTGATAAAAGATGTACTTGAGTCCAGAAATTCAAAGAGAATGAGAGAAGGGGAGAAGATAGAAGAGGGAAAGGAAAGAGAGGGTAGGAGACGGGAGGGAGGGGAATGGAGGAAATATCCTGTATAACTAATAATCTAATTAATAGAATAGCACCCCCTTTAGATTGTGAAACACTCTTACACCAAAGGAATAGACTACTTCCTTTCACTACAGGCTTTTACTACACTTGATGTGGGGAGCATCCTAGGAAATTACTGAACAAGCCTAACAATGTTAAAAATTGAACTTCACAAATTCAGTCTACATTCCTTGCTCAGTGTGGTGAATGAATCTGGCCTATAAGCATCCAGTTTCCTTTCTGTCAAGTTACTTAATGTTTCCTCTATATAAATATCTGCAAGCCTCTGGGCCACAAGGTCCTGCAGGCTTGTGAAATTGTGTCAGGTAATCTACTTTATTCCAGGTAAGATCTGAAAGAAAAATATGGCATATATTCTGCTCATATAGTTTTTTATGATAATGACTTTTTCTCTTAGAATGATTAATTATATTCAAAAAATGTCTGTGTAATTATTCAATATTAGAAAGTGGTCAGGAATGTTATAGTCCTAAAGTCTGTGTTGAAAACTACCTGAGACTCTGTCCTACTCTAACCAATTTGTAATCCGTGGACAACCTGGTTAGAGCATGGCCCTGCATCACTAAATGATTTATGTTCTATGTTTCTCAAGCAGACATTTGTATTCTTCATATTTCTCTTCTACCTTTTTCAGCAAAGACTTTTCCCCCAGCACTGAAATGCCGCAGTAGGGCCTTTTTACCTACCACATTTTCCAATGATGTCTTGAAACTTCAATGATGTGGCTTCAGGGATGATGAAATTTCAGGGTCCTATATTAGTCTTCAAAAGCACTTTTCATTTACTTAGTTTTCAATAATCCAAACTTCATAGTTTTCATATGATATTACATTAGATTAAAAAAGAGATACATGCATTTCTCCCTTTAACATTTTATTGAATATTTATTATTTTAGAATTTTACTCATAAATTTTTTTTCAGATTTACCAAATTTATTATGAACTAAAAATATATAAAACTGCTTTCTTGTTTATCAAAATATTTTGTAATACTACGTAACAGGTAATACTTTATCAAACAAAAGTTGTCATTATCTCAAATGTCACTATACTCAAATAATTGCCCATGAAATATAGATGAGTATGACTAGAAACTCATAGATTTTATGGAAATATCTAATAATGGTAAAAACAGTAATAACCACTTACTGAGAAGCTATTATATTCCTAATTATAAAATAATCATTATCTGATTTTAATGAGTACAGTAAGGTTAGTTTTACTATAGTCGTGATGGTCCCATTTATCAGTCAACTTTGCAAGGCTATACTGCCCAAATGCTTGGTCAAACATCACTTAACATTAACATTTACATCTGCAGACTTTGAGGAGACAGGCTGTGATTGGCCCCATTCGGTCAGCTGAAGCTTTCCAGGGATGAAAGACTGAGAGCGCCTGCGAAAGAAAACATTCTGTCTCCACTGTGCCTTCAGACAGCAGCTGCAATATTAACTCTTCCTGAGTCTGCACCTTGAAAATTTTGGACTTGCCAGTTGCCACAATCACATGAGCCAATTTCTTAAAATAACTCTTTGTTTATATATAAACATTCTTTAGTTCTATTGTTCTGAAAAATCTGGATTCATTCGATTTTCATATTGTATATGGGCAAAGTGAGACTCCATGACTAAAAACGTAAGCAAGGACACACAAGCAGTAAGCGTCACAACTGAGATTTGCCCACATCTTGGACTCCACAGTCTGTGACCTTGCTCTGCTTCCCAGCACAGACCTGACACCAAATGACCACAGAAACCTTGTAGCTCGTCTTGCCGCACTAACGTGAATAACGTTAGGAACAGTAATGAGTTTAGTTTTTAGTGATTGCTAAATTTGAGACCATCCTTCAATGTTGAGTCTAGTCTTAACTTATAATTGCAACACATCTTTGCACAAAACAGAACTCCTGACCTCAGTTTGTCTCCAAAATAAGTAGGATTTAACAGGACAATGTGTGTCAAACCCTAACCTCACTAACAGGAGATTCAATCTCTGTTTCCCCCACAGGAACACTGTCCTACTTTGTTTCAGCTAAGTGTTTTTAGAGCCTTTTAGTCTTTGCAATAGATGAGAAATTCACTTTTCAGGATTAAAACAAAAAGACTTTGAAATAACAAAATCAAACCTATGGGCAAGATTCGGACTGAAGTCCTCCCGTTTATAGCTGTTCTCTTCTAGCAGTAAAATCTTCAAATTTCTATGCAAAACCAGTTTGCTACTTAGGTAGCAGCTCACACAGATCGTGAAACCAGAAGACCAACCCCACAACTTCTGGAAAAACTTTTTATCCTTCCAAAGTCCTACAAGGAGTAAATCTACAGGCAAAAATTATTTGTGGAAAATACTTTTTTTTTAATGCTTTAAATTTGGGCCCCATTGAGTCACTTGAGATTTCTTTAGCTTTTCCTTATACTGTCTGGATGCCTTCTGATGATATTTGTTGACCAATCTATGAATTGTGAATTAACTAGATGACTTGGACAAAAATTATGTAAAATAAGAGGAAAAAGAAGCATTACAACTTAAATTAATAATTTTGAAAATTCATATATTATATGTGCTTCTTCTCTATGGCCCTACCAAGGCAGACCAGAATGGTTTCATCTTATGAAATAAGAGGCATCTTTTATAACAACATTTATATACTACAGCAATTATGCAATCAGAACTTCCTGCTTACAGTGACAAATAATGAATTTGGATTTTTTTGCTATAAAAAGAGAGTAGGAGGCTCCTTTTCATTGCAGTAAATTAACTTTAAATTATTAATAATTCTCTTTGTCAAAGAAGCACTTATGTGGTATGAACAATAATGACCCAGTGAAGCATTTGACCTACCTATCATCAAGCAATTACTCAGACTGATGTGTGAATTGTTCAAATTAAAGTCTTATGTCTATGTTGCCAATGAACATTCTTGGCACAGAAGTGAAGGCTGTACAGATAACAGGTTCGTTCCTTTAAAATTAGTACTTTTCAAATTTCTAAGGCAAAAAAAGAGAAAACCGAACTTCATAAACATGTAAAAGTATCTAAATCTGATTTTTTTTGAGAATTCTTTTGTCACTTAATAAATAATACATCTCTCATATCTCTCAAACCACTACTGGATACAAAGATATTTTAGATCCAGAAAAATAAACAAACAAAGATAACTGATGAATAACAGGTAGTTGTTTCCTTAGTGCTTTTATAAATTTAGTGGAAAAAATCCTGTTTCCTTCTAGGCTCTTTTGTTTAAAAACAAGTCTATTTGTGAGGAAACTGTTTCAATAAAAAAAAAAAAAAAGCCTTTTACCAAAGGTCTTCATAGGAATTTTTTTTTTTTTTTTGGTACATGAGCAAAGGAAAAACATGTATTACGTGAAAGAATGTGATTTTTGAATAAATATTTCTTTGCAGTTATTCTACAAAATAATTACTACAATAGAAGTGCATATAATTTGTCAGTTTCTATACCACAACATGAAAGATATTTTCTTATTCTGTCATATCATAGTAGTTTTGGTTTTCTAATTGAAAAGTGACCAATTCAAGCCTGTCATCTTGGCTACTCTGAAAGCTGTGGAAGGAGGATCACAAGTTCGAGGCCATCTGGGCAATTTAGCAAGACCCTGACTCAAATAAAAATGAAACAAGAGTGGGGGGTAAGGGAAAAAGAAAAGGAAAGAAAACCAAAAGCAACCAGCTCATGAATTCACCTATTGGTACAGAAAAGGAGATACAGGTAGCCCACTGCATAAACTAACAACATAAACACTTGAATCTTTACTTAAAATCAAGTGCTTTAAAAAGGCGTGGTACTTACCACCATCAGATATTTTAGTGGAGTTAAGAATTACAGTAGGTTTCGTTGTATGTTTGTGTTTCACAGAACCTAGAGAGAAAAAATGGTGACCTTGTAAGTTTATATCCCCAGCTCTGGTGTCAGGGAAGGGATCCAAAAATAGCTGTGATTACCCTAAGTTAAAATTTCTAGTAGAACTTTGGAACCAAAATTTCCAAAATCCAAAATAAAGTCTAATTCTATAGATGGATAAATTACAATGCATCTTGATCCACAACTTCATAGGTTGTCTTATGTCAAAGTTAGGGTAATGAGTGCAAAGACATAGTACCTTGAAATTTGGGATGAAGACATTGGAGAGATTCCAATGAAACTGAACACACTGAACACTTAAACTCAACCCATTTTGTGAGCAAAAAACAGTCTTTCCAGCCCTGTTTAAGATGTTAAACTCTGCCCAATGAACATGACCTCCCAGAGGTAGTTCCGTTGTGGGGGAGAGCTGAACCCTTTCAAGTTTTACTCCTCTTCTTCCTGCTCCACTACTTCTCACACAATCTAGATCTTTAATCTTATTCAACTTCTAGAAACTCCCAGGGGATCAGCAACAAATTGTGGGCCAGAACATTACTGGACAGATGGTTTCAGTCTTACCAGATATCTAGACTCTTTGTATCCTCAACAAATAATTGAGCAGGACACACAGAGAAGGGAGAAAGGTAGAAATTTATTAAAGAAAAAGTACACTCTGCAAAGCAGGGTGGGTCAATGAGAAAGCTGAAGACTAAATTTGTCTCAGAGAGGCCTATCTATTTAAGATTTTGAAGAATTTATTAGGACCTGATCTTGGGGTCTGGGATAGTACCTAACGGTATTCTGTCCAATTAATTGTCTCTACCCTCAAATGAGGAGGGTAGCTTTCTTAACTATATGGACCTAGTCAAGACCAGCATAGTGTTCAAAACCCATGGCTGGCGGGGTCGGGCTCAACACCACAATAGTAATGCTGCAATAACCATGGGGTTACCCTCAGTTACTGTAAAGCAGCTGGAGATCATTACACTTAGACTCAGATGTCAAGAAGTGTGATAAAGGCAGGGACATAGCTCTTAGGCTCATGCTGGATGTTAAGAAAATGTCTTTAATGCAGGAGCATATCTTTTAGGCTCATGGAAAGATGTTAAGGAAATATGATGAGCATGAGACCGTATTTCTTGGGCTAATGCCAGTATATGAAGGAAGTGCAGTTAGAGCAAGATGTCCTTCAAGAGCTGGAAGTTGTGAGCCTAAGGCCAGAAAGTGCCACACGCCATCTTCTATCTCAATAAAAAAGTGGCACTATTCCAAAAGCATTGGAATATATTGCCAAGTTATAGCAATATAACCTTGGAGTATACATTACAGGAATTCCATTACAGGATACTGGATCAGGGTAGAAGGAATATAATGTTTGATATAGATAATTATTAATATCAGTGTACCAAGATGAGATTTTATTTTCCATGTAATGTATCATCTTGAGTAGCTAGAATAGAACCTGTCTACAGTGTAGCCCACAAGTGATGTATACTGAAATAAATTGAAGTTCCACAACATTTCTAGCATCCCTAGAGCTTAAAATGCTAGAGAGGATGGATTCATTATGCAAGACCTCTTCACCCACCCTCTACTTATAACCCCCATGAGGGTCTAGAGACAGCCCTTCCATCTAGGAACCGAGACTTGCACTGATGAGCGCAGTGTCAGTATTCTATGGTGGTTACTCCCTCTAGGAGAAGTGGCAGCAGGAACTGCCACTTTGATTTCAATGAAACAGACAGTGTTGGGGGTAGCACGGTCCAAAGAGTGACAGTCAACTGTCTAGACAAAGCAGTCATGGCTGCTGTAATGCACAATGGAACCCAAGATTTACTCAGACTTGTCTGACACACGGACACCTCTGGCTTTGGCTAAGGAAGCAACGGTGGCACCAGGGGAGAAACACATTCAAACATCCAGCCTGCATTGACTCAGCAACATTGTCAAGTGGAGTACTGAAGTCTTCCACCATGATTGTAGTCGTATGTGCCTGTACTTTTAAGTTGAGCCAATATATAGTGATCTTCTTCATCGCTTCTGATAAGTTTTGGTTTGAAGTCCACCTTGTCAGAAATTAAAGTAGCTACACCTGTTTGCCTTCAGGCTCCGGGTGCATGTGGTATTACTTTTCATGCTTTCATTTTCAGGATTGAGTTTCTTTATGAATGAGGTATCTCTCATTAAAAGATTTTCTCTTCATTTTTTATCTACTCTGCCCATCTGGGTCTCTTTATTGGGGAGTTAAGATCATTTACACTGAGTGTTATTATTGAAAGGTCCTGTCATTTTATACCTTTCTTGGTGCTGATTTCTTTATATTTTCCTTTTGTTCACTCTCTCACTTAGATACAATCATTTCTTTGGGCCTTTTGTGATGTTGGCCTGTCTCTCTCTAGAAAATTCTTCCGAGTATTTTTTGTATGCTGGTTTGGTGTCATGAATTTCTTTGGATTCTTTATGTAATGGAAAGTTTTTCTCTGTCAGTCTTGAAGGATAATTTTGCAGGATACAGTAATCCAAGATCACAACTGTTTTCTTTTAGGGTTTGAAAAAGTTTGCTCTAAGTTCTCCTGGTCTTTAAAATTTGTGATGAAAATTCTATTGTAATGATAGTGTTACCTTATAAATTACTTGACTTTTCTATCTAATGGTTTTTAATATTCTCTCTTTGTTCTGAATTTATGAGCGTTTACCTATGATGTGTTGTGGAGAGGTTCTTTCTTGTGTCTACTGGAGTTCTAAATGTCACGTTTACCTAGTATTCATTTTATATCCTAAATTTCAAATTTTTCTGCTATAATTTTGGTGAATAAATATTTTGTACTTTTGGTGTTGTTCACTAACCTTTCCTTAACTCCAAGTGTTCTTAGGTTGGTTTGTTTGGTTTCTTGAGTCATCTAGCAGCTGTTGGATCCAGCTTTTATGCTGAGTACATAATCTACTACATAAACCTTGTCTTCAAGTCCTGACAACCTCTCCTCAGATTGGTCCTCTCTGCTGCCCATATTTTCAATTGAAATTTCGTGTCTATGAATTTTCCGTGATTCCTTTTCATAATCCCTAATTTTTTTCCTAAAGTGATCATTTATATTGTGCATAGTCTGCCTTAAATCTTTCATCTGCTTATTTGTATGTTCTTTAAGCTCATTGATGAATTTACTAATGTTATCATTTATCTGTTTTTACATATTCTTGGAGATCCTTGAACGTCTTAATTTCCTCCTGCATCCGTTTCTTGTTGTTTGCTTCTCTTTTGGTGCACTATCTTGAATTAATTTAGCTGTTTGTTTTTTGAGTTCTTCATGTGGAAATTCTTTCATTACCTTGCCTGTGAACTCTCCTTCTGGGGAGTTGTGACTTTTTGGAGGCTTGTTATTGCTTTGTTTCTAATGTTTCTTGTGTTTTTGTGTTGAACATTGTAGATCAGTTAGGATAGAAAGCTCTGACACCATTGTAAAGATCGCTTTACTATTTGAATTTCCCCTTGTTATGTGTCCTTGACTTTGGGTGTGAGTCAAAGTTGTGGGTTCAGTGTCAATCACTGCATGACTCGGTAATTACAATATTCAAAGTACCAATCACGTATCAGCAGTTGATTTCAGACTTGTTTGAAAAGCTTATCCTACTCAGGGTGTAAGCCAGTGATTGGTATTGGCTGTACTCTGACCCTGATGAATAGTTCAGAGCTCTCAATGAATGCTGCTTCTTTTAGCCAAGGAAATCTTAAGAAGAACAATGTTAACACAAACTAGAATGACACTGAAGACTTCTGAATATGTTGCTACTTCCAAAGGGCAGAAAATATATTTTTGTCGTGATGTGAAACTCCTCTTGCTATCAGGGATCTTATAATTCATAATCACTGTGAAGACAAATATCAATGAGAGGTCAAACCCTGAAGTTCCAGACAGCCCCATCTGCCCTGCCCTTCGATTCAGGAAAGCTGCAGACTGTTTTACCTACTCAGATTTTTCAGAGCATGAAAGTGGATTAACATATGGGCATGTACATTTTCCTGTCGTTTTAGGTTTCATTGTTTTTGTTAAAATAATTTATGTAGTTTTAGTGATAAATGTTTTGGGTGTGAGTCACAGTTGTGGGTTTGTATGAACTCAGCCAAGTAATGTGCAGTTATTCCTTTCATTGCTTGCTACAATAACTTTCCATGGGAAATTATAAAGCAAAAATATGAGAGTGTGTTCTAAATTTGCAACATCCCAAGCATCCCATAATAAATAAACACTTTAACCTAATAACCAGCAAATTAAATGACAATATAGGTCATTTTATTATACAATAGCATATAAAAAGTATAAAGATACTCATAATATTACCCTAATTTAAAATTCTTTGGTTTGACAATAGAAGAGAAAATTATATTGCAGACATTTGGAATGAATGCTGATGAATTTGCTTAACATCTGTATAAACATATTGATGCTATTATATTCTGATTATAATTGTGCTTTACATTTGTCATAGGAAAACTGATGGAAATGTCTTGTAAACGCTATGATTTATAGTGCTCATGGCAAATAGAAAAAGCAATTACCTTAAAAATAAAAAATCATAGTTTTGTACTTGAATCACAAGAAAAATTATATCTGTAACTGCATTTTGACAAAAAATTTTAGAACTACAATAGCCATTTAAATAGCTCAATTATAGGGGTTGTGTATTTAGCTCAGTGGTAGAGCACTTGCCTAGCAAGCGCAAGGCCCTGAGCTCCAGCCCCAGCACCCCCCCAAAACAAACAAACAAACAGACAAACAATAAATAGCTCAATAAATAGTAAAATCAGCATCACATTTGAAGCAGGAATCAGAATACATGCTGGAATAAATAATGTATGCTTTAGTTACACCACTAGTTTGCATATTTATGTCTAAACATAAAACATTCAGTCTGAATGTAGTGATGAACAAATAATGCAGGCCAGAGTTTTGAGAGGGTCTGTACTTCCACCCAGTTTAAAAAATTTGTAAGTGAGCATAATTAACATCAGTTGTTGAGTATTATGTAAACTGAAGAATAAAGACAAAGATGCATCAAAGAGAGAAGCCAAGTTAGACTATAGATTCAGTTTAAATTATAGAGAAATAATCCTGGCCAAACCATTTGCATTCATTAGTACTCAGCCCTACTATCCGTAAAAGGGTGTTGTGAGGATGAGGCTAGTTAGATTCTTATTAGTGAAAACTCTGGGTGGCAGGCAACATAATAGATTTTCATTGCTTGAGTTATGAAAAAGAATAACAGTCTTTTTGATCAGAAAAATCCAAGATTCCAGCTACTATCAGACATAGCTAACTCCAGAGTCTCAAAGAACTTTACATGGAATCTGTTCTATTGCTCTACCATTACCTTAGCTTCTAGTCCCTCCAAGTATCATCCTAGTGACTTCCCGACGCCAATGGAAAGATAGCATCTGCTTTCAATTGTTTCCACAGAAGACATAAGATGGTTTCTTTCAGAACATACCTTGAATCATAAGCCCATATCTGCACCAAGCCCCATAGTCAGGAGAATCAAATTCTAACGGCCATTTTTCCTATTCGTCTGTGGAGACAGAAAGAGAGAAGATTTCCTCAACATACTAGCTGAAAATGATGAGCATGCGATTTGCAGATCAAAATGGGTGCTCTTTACACAAATGGCTGTACAGGAGAAGAGGAAGGGAAAATAAGAAGAATAAAGATATGCCACATACAGGAATCCAATAACTCAAATTAATGTAAACATTGTAGGCCATATATGAGCTAAGACCAAAACATCAACAAAACTAAAAATTGGGTTGAGAGAATTGGAAGAGGAGGGAGAAGGAAAGAGGGAAGGGGAAGAGGATTAAAAAAGAGAAAGAAACATACTGTAATATGCAATATATAATAATACGTGTATCCATTCCCCAAGACGATTGTAAACTACATGAACTGCAAACACACAGATAAAATTAAAAATTTTAAAAAAAGAAGTTTAAACATCTATATTCCACTATTCACTGAAAGAATCCTTCCAGGCTTCACATCCCAGTCTTTAACCTACTCATTCTAAAATTTCTGTTTCCCTTTCCAGCAGTTTAGGAGTAAGAAAAACAGAGGTGAAACAGGGCAGGGGATGACACTACCAGAACCTCTTTTGTGTGATTTTAGCTTTCCTAGTAACACTAAGGACTAAGAAATAAAACTACATATTTAGTAGATCCAGTTTTCTGTCAGCTACATTTACAAAGCACAGTATCCACATGACTCACCACAAAGTTTTGGCAATGATGCCCCAAACCTCACCACAACCCCTTCAGGCCAGCCTGTCTTCATTAAGAACATTTTGGTAAAAAGTAAGATCGAAGACTTTGGGGAGTGCATTTCAATGGTAGAATGCTTTTCTAGAACGCATGAGAGTTTAAATTCAATGTCCCACAGCACAAAAAATAAAAAAAAAAATAAAAATAAAAGTAAGATTGTATTAGAAGACTAGAACGATTTAATATATGTTTCTATTTTCTCAAGCAATAGGACCTACTGTTTATGAAAGCAGATTGATTACTGCTCTCCGTGAAGCAACAAATATTCCTTGCTGATGGCTGAAGGAGGAAACTCACTTAAATTATTACCAGGAATCTACTCAGTCCTGATGTACCTAAGGATTCTCTTTAGTTCTCTCTATTACTTAAATCTCTTAAATGGATTGGCTTCCTCAGATATTCAGTGGGCCATTAATGTTTACTGTTGACATAAATTTAATATCTAGTTATATTATAGAAGTGAGAAACTATTACCTTTATAAAATAATGAGTACAAAATTTATAGTGATAAAATGTCAATTACAAAAGTATATGTTCATATATAGAAAACATTATGGTGCGAACTTACTTCGTTTACCTCACCAAAATTCATAGAAAGCCAAAATTTATCCTCCTCAGGAATGTCCGCACTGAGTAAAAAGCCTACCTCTCTGTAAGACATGTGTTTGATTGTTCAAAATTTATTATGAGTTTCTTAGAAATGTGCTTCTTTTGTTTTTAGAAACAGATCATTTAGATAAGAATGGGGAAGAAATAGAGCCTTTTAAAATGATAAAACGAAACAAAATCATAAACTTTAAAGAATTAAAACAAAACTGGTTGTTTCATTAGCTTATTATAGATTTAGTGGCCAGGAGCTTCTCGATATAGAGGTTAGAAATCTCAGTAATCTCAAAATCCAATATGGCAAAATAACCATATTCTATCTAGTTTAAACGGTTTGTGCAAGTCCTGTGGCACCAGAGTTGTAAGGAACTCAACCCTCTGGAGAGGTGTCAAGTATAAACCATGCTCAAAATGAAATTATAACAGTATTGCAACTATCCTGCTGAACATCTCGGTGTGTTTGGTTTAAGACATAACATATGTTTTCTCTTAGAAATGAGTAAAAATCCACCCAAACTGCCTTGAAGCATTGGGCTTTCCATTGCTCTGTCCACTCTGCTTTCTTGGGGGTGTACTGTCCTTAAAAAAGTTGCTTTGCTTTAAAGTATACCTTGCTTGCTACTCAATAAATATGCTTTATAAACCTGTTTGGTGATTCTGTGTTCCTTCATGTGGACTTTCCCACAATTCTTGGTGAAGATAGAGAACTGTGATATAATACAACCCTGACGAACCACCTAACCCTCAGGTAACACCTTCTCCATTCATCCCCTTCCTTTGTGTGGGTTGGATGTTGTCATCCAGGGTGATCTTGAAAATAGCATATTAAAGATGAGAGAAACTCTGAGTCTCTGAATGCACTGTAGGATATGAATGCCTCCCCTCCCACTCCATCATGTCAGTTAGAGTTTACCTGAATAGGAAGTAAATCTTAAATGTTTTAATCTACAGAGACCTTACAGGTTTTCTGTTGCAACACATCACACAATCTCAAAAAGACTCTATTATATTATTTTCTAATAACATTCAACTACTTACCTGCTTTCCAGATCCTTAATCCATGTAAGAAACGTATTAAAATATTCCCAATGTCTGTATGAGACATAATAAGCTCTTTCAGAAAATTTCAATGTTGATAACATCCTCATAATCAATAAATAATTGTTTTGATTTAAACATTCTCCAGGAAAAATAGCATAAATATTTGAGTAAATTTTCCAGATCACATGGGTTGAGATTCAGGAAAATTTTAAGCAGAATTATCTCAAATAAAGAGCCTCAGAGAAGCGGGTTCTCTGTCACTGGGAGTAAATAGAAAAGACTACAATGTTTCCCTTCTTTGTGGTTCTTGTATTCTTACTTTTTTGTTAGTTCATCAAATGTATTTGTATTATAGTCTTTGAAATAGTCACATCAACTTACTCCTTTTAAAAAAGTATGTCGATGAAGTTCCCATTTGTGAAATTGCCCAAAGACGGACAATACTCCTATATCCCCACCTCTTTCACTCCCAAAATTTGCTTTTAGAGACCTTAAAGAACAAAGCCAAAAACATCATTTCCACTGCTTAACTGTGGGGGGGGGACTACACTCAGATGATCTATTTATAAACAATCAAGAATGGACAACATGAGTGTCCTAGTCACTTTCTCATCTCTAGGACAAAAGTCTTAAAGAGAATTTTATTTTGGCTCATGAATTTCAGAGAATTCAGCCATAGTCAACTGGCTACAGGACAGGAAGAGCATGGTGGCAGGATCTATTGGAGTAAAGCCATTCACATGATGGTAGCCAGGACACAGAGAGAGAAGGGAGGAGCCAGGGAGGGAGATATACCCTTCCACATCACACCACAGTGATCCACCTTTTCTGGCCACATACCACCTCTGAACAGTAAGTCAGCTACTATGGCCCCATGATCCAGTCACCTTCCACCCCACCTATGAACACATAAAGCTTTTGGAGGACATTCTAGATCAAAATCAATAGTCCACTACTGACACTCAAAAGATTTATGTCTGTGTCTTTATGCAAAATGTAGTCGGTCCATCCCTAAAAGCCACCAAAGTGTCCAAAGTTCTAGCAGTGGTGAAAACTCCAACTCCAAATGTCCCTTAGACTCAAGGCAAATTCTTAGTTGAGAGGCCTTGTTTAAAAAAAAAAAAAAGTTAACGCAGTCATAACATGGTATAGGGTAAAAATTCCTATTTCATAAATGAGAAATAGGAAGAACAGAAAGGAATGAGAACAAAGGAAGACTGAAGTCTTGTGGGGCAATCATCAAATCCTACAGATCTGTGTCCAGCATCCAGGGCAAGATGGTGCCACGTGAGTGGCCCTGCCCCTGCAACATTGCCAGTTGTTCCCTTATAGTCTCTCTCATAGTGTAGCTCTGTTCGCTGCCTTGATTCTCCTTGGCTGATCTTCCATGTTCCTGGCACCTCCAACTACCTAGAGTCCCCACTGCACTTTTGGCTTCACTCTCAAAATTTCACTCATTGCCCTTTCAGAGGCATACTTCCTAGTCTCTCAGGCCTTCTAAAATCTAGGCAGAAGTCTCTTTGATCCCACAAGTTTTGCATTTGCATGTCTGTAAAGCCGGCACCATGTGGATGATTCCGAGGTCTGCCACCAGCTCAAGCAGCAGTCAGGCCCCCTTGGATCATGATGGCAATGACCTCTGAGAGAATGGATAGGTGAACACTATGAAAACAAAACCCAGGAACCTAATTCTTTGGTAGTCTTTCTCCAGAAATGAGCTCAGAGGCTCTCTTCTCAAAGGAAATATTTACAGTTTTGCAACCTGGAGCCTGCCATGGGTAGGTCTTACTGATTCATATTGTTTCAAGCCATATTTTCTATTGTCCTGAAGAAAAGTACTTGGCTTCTTTTTAATGCTAACCATACTCTCCTTTGCCCCAACTTTGTAAGTGCTTTCCTTTGGGCACAAGTAAAAGGGTTTAATGTAGGCCTTTTTCTCCTGTTTCTCAGTATAAATCTGGATAGAAGTCTCAAATAGTACAAATGCCACAGCTTGAACACTGGGTTGCCTTTAAACTTCTCTCCAATTAATTAGTCACCTACCCCTAATGAGACTTCTGCAAAGTCTCAGGACATGGAAAAAATGTAGAAAATTTTCTTCCAGAGCATTACACGTATGACCTGAAAAACAACTCTCAGTGGAGTCCCTCTTCTTGACTGAAACTTCCTGAGCCTGGCCTTTGGCATTTGCATTTCTTTCAGTATTCTGGTCTTCTGAGCCCTGACCAGAATCTCCCATTAAGTTTGATTTAGACCACTCCAGGATTTCTCTAACCAGCATCTCCAGACATTTTCCTCCCTCAAACTAGTTCCAAAGGCTTCTGAATCACACATTTAGGCATCATCTCAGCAATGACCCCACTTCTCTAGTACCAAAATCTGCCTTAGACAATTTTCTCCTGCTGGAAAAAAATATAGGACATCGAAAATTTAAAGGCAGATGGGTTTAGCTTGGTCCATAGATTTTAGAGAATTCAACCCATAGTTAGCTGGCTCCAGGGAAGGAAGAGCATGCTAAAAGGGTCTGGTGGAGGCCAGTTATATATATATACATATATAGATAGATAGATAGATAGATAGATAGATATAGATATATATATATATATGGATAGATATATATATATATCTCACAGGCAACGCACTGAAGTAATGAGCTAGGGAGGAATGTATACCCTTCCAGGTCACGTCCTCAGTGACCATCCGTTATGGCCATACCTCCCCTCTGAACAGTAAGCCAGCTATAGCACTCTCATAATCCAATCATCTTCCAAAATCCCCACCTTAAAAAAAAAAAAAGCCTTTTAAGGACTAGTCTGGATCTGAACTATCAATGAATTATTCTGATATGCAGACTTGGAGTGTTACCAAATGTCCTTGTATGGCAGAGTTTCATATTATAAATAGTGTTGCATCAGATGGGTGGTCTTTGAGAGGTCAGTGGTCGTCCAACAACCTCCTGTCCCTCCGCCTCCAGTCTTGGGTATCTCCAGGTTTCTTCCTTCACTACAGTGAAGAACGGGAAATGGAGTGAGACTGGCTCAGAGCCAAAGTTCCCCAGAAGAGAATAGGGAAGTCAGGTCAGGAGCAGAATTAGGAAGTCAGAAATGAAAGTCATGTGAAGCTAGTGTTCATTTACAGTGCTAATGCTGGAGAATTAGCTATCCTGCAACAGTGTGCTATGAGACGGGGAATTTGACTGAGCCTCTCAAGGTATGACCTGGAATCTGCTCATACTTACAGGAGTAAACTGCTTTCTAAAAATAACTGTTTCACTGATTGTTGCAATCTAAGCCAATCAGGGTCTTAGCCTTTGTTTCTGGCTTGAGGAAAAGTTAGGAGACCAGGAGATTATAGCAAGTGCATGTTATAGTTATATGTTCACAAGAGCCAGATTCCTCAAGTATGTAGCATACAATAAGCTTGCAGCAAATGCACAACCATCAGCCACTCACATCATGTCCTATATCATCCCTTCCTATGTCCCCCTCTACCTGCTCCTACAAAAGTATAAGAGAAATTTTATCTGTCAGTGTGCCTCTGATAATGACAGAAGAAGCAAGAGAACTAAGGTAAAACAAGAAAACATCACCTTTAATTATGGAGCCGTTAAGTCCTTTGCACTGATTAAAAAAATAAGTGGACAAATAGAATAAAAGTGCTGGTCTAAGTCCATTCCCTAGAGAATGAAACAATTACCACTGGATTAATTTGGTTTCTAAGGAAAACAAGAAATACACACTTCAGTTGCATTTAATTGATTTTTGGCAAGAAAAATAACTATCCTATCAACAAAATGATAAAACTGTTCACCATTTGACAAGGAGTAACTCAGCATTATTGATTTTGTCTCTGCATTGCTCATGCTTCTGCTGCCTTCAGTTGACCTGGTATAAGCACAATGGTATAGTAACAATGAGTATTGTGGGATCTGAAATGGAGGTTTCAACAAAGTGATCCTTCTGTTCTCCTGCTGTGAGAAAAAGTGTAATTGTGCGAAGGAAAAATAAAGCTGAGAGTCGAGACTGTCACCACTCTGCTTGTTTATGTTTAGCATCGCACTACAGTGTTTAGTGATGAAGGAGGTCACTCTTTTTTTTATTTGTTTACATTCAGGGCTCGTATCTCATTATTGGGATAAAGAGTTAAAGGCAAATATATAAAATAGGTAGTTTTCAGAGTAGTGACATGAAGATATGATCTTAAACATTGTTGCCAAGCTAGAGACAGCTACACAACGACCACAAAACAGAATAATTCTGAAATGGAGTCCAAGGAGATGATAATGAGTGACCATGCAAGGGAAACCTAGACAAAAGACACATCTACAAACTCACATCTACAGAACAAATAGTGTCTTATGGTTTTCTCATCCTGGAACTCATTGGCTAGAGTCGCTCTCATATGAAGAAGATTAATAAAAGATCAACACCTGCAACTCAAGGTTTTACCCCTGTAATTTTTATTTGCAGTGGATGCTTGAAATCATTGGTGGCTTTATTCGACTTGTCATGTTAAAATGAGAGCTTCAGTTTCCATGGAGATAATGCACATCTCTTTTTGATGATACCCTTTTCTCCAGGACTCCTCAAAATGAGCTTGATAAGCTGCATCGGTGGTTCTCAAACCATCTGTGGTAGTTTTTTCTTATTTCTAGATCATCACAGAGTTCAATGCACGGTCTTCCAATTCATTCCACATATGACTTATCATGCAAACTGCTCTGTACTTTCTGTTCATAACAAATCAATTAAAGATATTCCTGAGTGTTATATCAATGTCACATTACTATGCAAGTGACTAAAATATTAATAACACTTTCTGTGTTTATGTCATTTGGGACCGTTAATGAACAGTCTGTTTACTAGCTATAGTCCACTAACAATACTTTGATATGTGCTGTATAATATGTCTTATGCTTTAGCCCAAATCACAAAAAATAGAAAAGTAATTTAAAATAATACTATTCATATGTAATCTTCAAAATTTGCTGAAAAGATATATGGCTTTTTGAAAATGATATGAAAGCAGACAAAAAATTTGTTAAATGATTAAGGTATAGAAACTTTTGGAAAGTTCTCGAGAACAAATTGTTGCTTGATATAGTCTCAACTAGTGGTTACTTGGTTGGTTGACAGAAGCTGTTGTATTTTAGTATCCCATGACTACTAGCAAATAACAAGAGTTATTTTTATATCTCCATATGTTTCCCTTTTTATAGTTTCCTAAATAATGTAATTCACTAACAGTCCAATATCTAAATATTAAATTAGCTTTTAGTAATATTACTAAAATTGACATACACACACACACTATTGGCTAATGGCCAATAAATATCAAATGGTAAGTCTCACAATGTGGAAGAAAATAGCCATAACTTTATTTGTAAAAGAACAAATTAAAGAAAATTGTTGGGTTTCTATGGTCAGTAATGTTAAATGTAGCTGGTAGCTATTTAAAATAACACCATTTCATAGTGTAGGAAAGAGAAATAATAACGAGTTATCCTATAACCTTCTTTCTTGAAGTAAAAACGAGTTAGAACTTTGATTATTATATCTGAGAGGAAGTAAAAACTTAATGATAAATGTTTTAAAGAAAGATAAAGACAAAAGAAAACAAGCAAGAAGACTTTTTCCACAAATTTTAGAGGAAAAAATTAAAGCAGGGAGCAACATCTTCCTTACTCTAGTTTTTCAAGATGTACATTGAAAATAAAGGGAAATAGTCACTAGTCTGAAAATTCCAATTCTTAAGGGAAATACTTTTTATTTATTTTTATTATGTGGTCTATAAAAAGCACTCATAGTAAATTAATAAATAATACATATTCCGTGCTTTAGTGTTTCATTTGGATTTTATCTGTATTACTTGAAACTCTAGGCTTTTAACTTCTCAGTTCATGGACTCCAAAATCATCACACTTGGGTTTTATTGGATATTGAACACCATATTAACTGCACGACCAGTAAAAACTAGGGCTAATTACTGACTCTATGGCAGGCATTGAATGCAAAGAATAAATAGGTAAACGGTTCATACTTAAAACATTAAGAAAGAGAGAAAAAGAAATACTCCAGAAGGCAATTTAAACGGTTACAATTATTTGCACATTTGTGTTCTTCAAGTCATCTTTTAAATTCAACATTTCAAAAGTAAATTCAGTTCAATTCAAATTGCTCAAAGTACATTCTGAGAGAACAATGAATTTACTTCAAATGTATGGAAAATTAAAACACTCCAAAAAGAAACAACAAATCATATCTGATTTTTAAAAAGTCATAAAATTATCATCTATAATACACATTTGAGTACTCTAATATTTTTGAGGTTATCACAAGGATTTTTTCTTGAAATTTTATTTTCTAATTATTTCTTGGAATATGACAAATACAACAGAATTTTATTTATTAACTTTGTATTTTATTACCTTGCTACATTCATTTCTCCTAGGAGATTTTGGGAGATTCCTTAAGATTTTCTGGGTATATAACTTTTTCCAAATGATGATATTTAAACCTTTCAAATCTCCATGTCTTTTGTTTTCTTGCCTTGTTGCACTGGTCAGGGTTTCTGCCATGACAATAAATAGAAAAATAAGTATACTCAACCTCCATCACTGATTAAAGTCTTTTTGTCTTTCAAAATTAAGAATGGTGGAACTGAAGATCACTATGTTAATTGAAGCTGGGCACAGAAAGACAAGCACCCTACGATCTCTCTCGTATGTTGAATCTAAAAAAGTTTATCTCATAAAAGTTGAGAGAAGGATAGTGGCTAGGAAAAGTAGGGAAGTGCAGGGGAGTGGAAGGGTGGGGAAGAATGATCAGTGGGTAATAGGTGACAGTTAGGAGCAAGAAGTCCTGCTGTGTTGTTGTACAATATGATGAATAGAGATAACAATAATGTACTGTACATTTCAAAGCTAAAAGAAAGGATTTTGCAAGTTTTAACATAATGAAACAAGAAATATTGGAGGAGATAGATATATTACCCTGATTTATGCATTAGACAATGCGTACATGTATCAAAACAACACGATACCATTAATACGTCCAATTTTTATAGTTTCATGTATCAGATGAAGTTTCATTTTAAAATCAAGTACCACGTTAGCTTTTCATTCAACTTTCATGTATTTTTTGTAGTCAATAAAATTCTTTACTCTTCCTAGGTGGTTGTGAGTTATTCGTTTCTATTATGAATAGGTGTTGGATTTCATCAATTGCTTTATCTGAAAGATCATTTGCCTTTCTTCTGTATTCTTACTGAAGTGCTAAGTTACAGAATACTTTCTGAATGTTGAACTAACCTTTGATGGCTGTGGTAATGCTCAGTTGTTAATAATGTGCTACCTTTATATTTCTGGATGTAATTTTAATTTTGAAGTGAAAATCTGGTAAGTATTAGCACATTCTTTACCAGTGAAACCATCATCAAAACCAAGATAATGAATTCAAACTTCACCCTCAGAAGATTCCCTTAAGCCGCTTGGTAAACCCGCTACAGATTGTTTGATGCCCTCTCTTAAGTGACAATTAACTTATTTTATGGCTTAGAAGTTCATTCTTCCTTTCTGAGTAATATTATTGGTTTTGTTTTTCAATCTCTATACCTGTTGTTGGACATAGAAGGTGCTTCCAGGTTTTGGCCATCACAAATTACTGTTGTTATATATAGTTTTAGGCTTTCTTCTTTATCACAGTCTACTTTTTAAAATGCAGTAGAATGTATTTTTAGAAGAGATTTTTAGAAGAAGATTTTTAAAACAATAAGAGATTTATAGAAATACACAAAATTTGTATCCTGCCCACTTCCTTACAAAGTCACCCCATCATTAACATATTGTACAATTTTAGTACCATTGTTTCAGTTATATAACAACATTGCTATATATATATATATTATTATTACATAAAGCCCATACTTTACATTAGAATTCATTCTGTCATAGAGTGCTATGAATTTTGATAAATGCATAATGTCATATATCCACTATAATAGCAACAAACAGAGTAGATTCACTGCTCTAAAAATGCCCTTATTTTAGTTTTTAATCATGTGGTTCCACTTCACATATATTATAAAAACTTTTCAACTGCCTAATTCCATTTTTTTCTTCTGGCCTTTATGTTATTACTATCATAGATTTTACTTCTACCCATGTTACCGCTACACAATACACTGTTATCATTTTTGCTTAAAATAGCCCATTTGAAAGAAATTTAACAATAAAAATGCATTTATGTCAACAGTATTCATGGAATTACCATTTCTACTGCTCTTCCTTAGATCCGCATTTCTGTTTTGGATCATCTATCTTCTTTCTTATTGGGTTTCTTTTACTATTTCTTGTATTGTAGGTCTTCTGGTGTTGGGTTCTTTCAGCTCCCAAATTTCTGAAAATATCTACTTGCTTTTTGTTTTTGAGCTACACTCTGCTGAATATAGAATTCAAGGTTAACGTCTCTTTTCTTTGAATGAAGAATTTGTTTCCCTGTCTTCTGGTATGCACTGTGTGGGATAAGAAGCCTGCTTTTGCTCTCATTCTCACGCCTCTATGTGTAGGGTGCTCTTCCTTAATGGCTGTTCTTAAGAGTTAACAATTTATCACTAGTTTTAAGTAAATTGATTATTATGTGCCTTGATGTTGCATTCTTCACATTCCTTGCCTCTGGGGTTCCCTGAGCTTCTTGGACAAGTGGACTATAATTTTTACTAAATTTAGATAAATTCTAGCCCTGGTTCCTTCAGATACCTTTTCTGTATCCCTCTCACTCTCAAAATACACATAACTCAGGGTTTTGCACTTAGATTCCAAATGCTCTTTTTATTTTTATATTCTGACTTTGTTTCATTTCTATTTTTGTGTCTTCAAGATCATGAATCATTTCCCTATACTATCTCATCTGCCTTTTATTCCATTCAAATTTGTATTGTTTCATCTGAAATATTGTCTTTTTCATCCCCAGAAATTGTGTGTGTATTACTCTCTCTTACAAATCTTTTCCTAGTATGTTCAATATCATTAACTTTTGTGGTCATACAGAATGCTGTTTCATTAATCAAAGAAATGTCCTTATTTATTAATTGTATTACCTGTGACATCATAGGTAGGGTTTCGTATTTTGATATTTCTTCTCCTTATAGACTATATTTTCTTGCTTTTTTACATGTATATTTGTTACCAGATGGCACAAAAGGCAAATTTAGTCTTTTGGAATACTGATATCTTCATATTTCTATAAATAAATATTTTTGACTCTTGTCTAGGGAATTCTTTAGATTACTTGGAAACAGGTTGATCCAGTTGCAACCAAACAACATTTTGTCTGAGATTATTTTCTACTACCAGGTTAAAGCCTTTTGTAGCCATTAACCAATATTCTGTACACGTTTACATTCTCCAATCTAGATGGTGGAAAAGGAGGACTTGCTTCAGCCTGTTTTCCTTAAGGATCATTTTCTCTAATCTTTTCAGGCAGCAAGCTCTTTCCCTGTCTTGGGTCCTTGCTTCATACACTACCCCTTGCAAAATACCTGAGAAAAACAACTTAAAAGAGAGAGTGCTGTGCACGGTTTCAGAGGTTTCAGCTCATGGTCACTTGGCTCCATTGCCTTTGAGCTTGTGGGGAGAGAGTCATGCTGTGGAGCAGGTTGTGGAGCAAAGTCATGTACCTCATGGAGGACAGGAGGCAGGAGAGAGAGAGGAGGGTGCTGGGCAGGCCCTTCAGCAACCTACTTCCTCCAAGTAGATCCTACCTACTCGTGGCTCCACCTGATCCCAGTAACTCTGTAGCTGTTATAAAGCATTTAGCTCAGGGCTTTTGAAGGCTAGTTCAGATCCAACCTATGACAACAGTCTATTTAAAATGCTACCCATTTCATCTAACTTTTCATTTTTCTACACATGGAGTTTTACTGCTAGTATTCAATAAAGATTGCTATTAAATTTATAACTATGGACTCACTGCCTTTTTGTCAGTGATTTGGAATTTGTATTTGTTTTCATAAATGTTCTAAGATAGGAGGAAAATATATCACAAATATTTTTATATATGGTGATGGATTGATACATGATTAGATGATAACCATGTGGAGTGTTTCTCTGTTGATCAATGTAGACTTTGTTAACAATACCTCAAGTTTCATAACCATTCAGATATAAAAATATAAGTAGCTTAATAGATAAATTTTCCAGCTAGAAAAATAGTGAAACTAAATTTTTCTTGAGGTATCTATTACACAACACCTCTAACATAAAATTGTATACATAAAAACATGTACACTTCCTCAAACCTTGCATGATTTGAAACCCTGTTACCAACAGGTCAAAGATTTTAAGTATTGTGTAATGATTTTTCACACATATCATTATGGAGCATATCCTTTTAACACATATTTTAACTCTTAAATTTCTTGATGCTATCGATTTTATTCTTATCCATGTAAATTTGGTTCTTCCCTCTAATTACACAATCAAAATAATATGATTTGTACTAATACAACACTGTTTCAACAGTCTTAAAATTGTTCTTAACTTACATATAGTCTTCTCTCCAGTTCATTCTCTATTCAAGGTAATTTTTCACAAGTAAAAAATAAGCCTTACCTTTCCTCTGCTCAGTATACTTACATGTTTCCTTTTCACTTAAAATAAAATGTAAAATTCACAGTATGATTTGCAAGCTCCTGCATGGCAGCTCATCTTATTCTCCCAAATTTCACTTCTCACAAGCTTTTTCTTCTTCAGGATTTCAATCCAACAGTTCTTCCTCCCTCCTTCCACTCCTCCTCTTCCTCCTTCTCTCTCTTTTTTCTTTCAACATTACTTTTTCTCCTGACATTGGTTTTTTGTTAGCACAAATGTTCTGTCTGAAATATTCTTTCCCATTCAAATAAAGGTTATTTCTTCTGAGAAGACTAAAATGAAAATGAATTCCCCAAATTAAACAGGGCTATCGTGTTATCTTCTCTTTTGACACAGTATATTATTCCTTCATAGCACTTACCAAACTTTTCAAATCTCTAATTAATTGATCTTACATCTATAAACATTTTGTAAATACTTAAACTGTTTCAAAGAAAATGTTTGGAAAATGTTTGGAAAATCTGACTCTTCTTGCCAGTTCTGTGACTTTGGCATAATTTCTTTCTCCAGAGACAACTTCTTTTTATCTCTTCCCTGCACATTCTTCCAGAGATACTCCACATACATATATGTAGGCACACACGTATGTGTGTTTATGTCTCTGTGTATTAACGTTGGTGTTCTTACCTATACTTGAAATTCCACGTGGTCACAGCCATTTGCTTTGCTCCACTTTGTATCCTTCATGTGTTTTGTGTAAAGTCAGCTCTTCATAGATAACAGCTATGTGTGTCCATGAAGTCTTTAGGAATAGACATCTAAGCAGAGAGAAGAAGAGTAAATAATAATTTACTAAGAAAAGATAGAGTAGAAGAAGTAAACTACAGGCAGGGAGAACACTAGATAATACACAAAGGCTTCAAGTAAGTGAGAGTTCAGGAAATACCAACTAGTCTAGAGCCAAGGGTATGGTGAAGAGGGTTGAGAGAGGGCATGTGGAAGGGTATGCTGAGGGTAAGCAGAAGAGAGATGCTGAATGACTCAGGATTAAATGGAAGTGAAATCATGCTAAAGTTGAGTTCAAATGGTTCTAGCTAATCAACCACCACGGCAGGGTAGACATGAAAAATTCCAAACAAAAATTGGAAATAAAATTAGGTCAGTTAGAATTCTTCAAGATTAAAAAAAAATAATAATAAAAGAAAATTGTATCTTCCCATGAAACAGTCAGCACACTAACATTTACAAATCCAATATCCCCAGTGTATTGTAAGGCAGAGATGACAACCTACAATTACCTGTGAACCATGCCAATATGGCTGACAGGAAGAAATGGGATAGAATTAATTTGCTTATCCATGGAAATTAACGGGAACAAAATGGTGAAAATTATAAAGAAAGTCAATTCGAAATTTATTTCATGTGGAAACTCAAAGATGAAGAGAAAGACTGAAAAGATTTTTAGTTTCCTTTCTTTTCAACTTCTGATCGACAAAAAATATATATTCAAGATCAAAGGCCAAATAACCAGTGTCAGCCATCCATTTAGAAGGGAGATCTTAGCAGAGTTTTCAGATTACAATCTTGGTGAATTGCTTTTCACATTCATTTACTGAGTTTTAGCAGAGAAGCAATTTTTTCAGCCTTCTTGGAGTCCACTACAGTACCCAACGTCAGAATTTTGGTCCAGGCTCCCATGATGCCATCGCGAGTATAAATGTTCTAATTCCCTCACTGCTCTCCTTAATTCCTGATGAACTTTATAAAGTGAAAATCAGATCATCTACCCTTCCATGACTTGTTCTATCAGTCTGCTCAGCTCGTTGAGTTCTCTGGCCTGACTTTAAAATCCTTTTTGAGACCTTGCCTCTGCATATTTCTCTACTCTCTTTACTTGTTTCTCCATCATTCCTCACCGTAAGCTTCTACCAGCCTGCCCTATGTCCAGGAGTTCTGTACATGTGCTGCTTCCTTCCTTTGCTAGCTGCCATGTGGTGCCCATGCTCCTCCTAGAAGTGACATCTTCTTATTCTTCAGAATTCAGCTTGGATGGGACCCTTCCCTGAGGACCGATGCCTCACCCAGCATTCCTTTTCTGTGCTCCCAGAGGCTCATCAACATCCATTCATCTCTCTCTCTGACTTGGGACTATTCCACGGAGAGTTCCAGAGGGTAGGAATCTTGCCTTAATTATTTTGGTAGTCAGAGAATGTAGACCAAATTTCTGATTATTAGGTAAGTAACAGAAAAAGAATTCTAGCTACTATAAGTTGAGCACTTATTTTGTATCAATATTTTGCCAAATATTTTGTTATTTTTCTGATTTAATCTTCAAAGTGGCTTATGAAATAAATATTTTAGAAGATAAAATTTGGATTCAGAAAATTAAAATTTTTCTTAGCCTCCAATAACTACTACTTGTTGAAATTAAACTCAGACTTCTATTCTTGTAGGCTGTGCTATACCTCCTTTTAACATAGCTGTATAAATCAAAGAAATTCATCTGCAGTTCTGCTGTATAACTGAGAATCAGACAAGTTTAAAGACTTGAGGAACTATCTCAAATGGTAGCCTAGATGAGCAAGTTTGACTATGTGTGAGAATCCAAAAGCATTGCATAAGAAATTCTACACACTATTTATATTGTCACTTCATTTTAATTAGTGTTCAAATAATACATGACTCATCCTAGTCGCAACTTTCTGAATTTTTAATGTTGGCACATTTTAGTCCCACATTTCCACAATTTTAAAAAGAAATATTATAGGGAAATGTCCTCTTTATTTTTACACATCTTTGTGTTAAGGAATTAAAGCCAAGATCAGCACAGCAATAGTTTATGTAATTGATAATTAATTTTTCTGAAATATACTATAAATTAAGGAATACATACATGACTTATTTTAGAAGACGACCATAACTAATGTTGTAAATAAAAATTTCCCACCACTTATTTCACAAATATTGACCATGTAATTAATTTAATTTTCTTCTAGACATTATTTTCTATCACCTTTGCTTTCATAGTAATTACCACTACGGCTGTATGCTATTTTTATAATTTTTATATTAATCGTTAAAACTTCTGACTCTGCAGATCATAATACTTACTTGAGCCTTTAAATTATTTTTATTCTATGAATCTAGGTCTGTTTAGCTTTTTTAAAAATCTGCAATATCATTCTGAGAATACTGACTTGGGGAAGAGAATGAAGATAGCAAAATTTGGAGGACAAATGTGTAAATCATATGTGTGTAAAACCCGATTGAAAGTGTAGGGGAAAGATGTTCTAATGTCAGAGAGTCTTTTTCCATCCTGGCGTCTTGAAAGATTATGATTTTCAGAAATAGAAAATAGCTTGCCAGACTTCACAGTCACAAATAAGTATCAATCACTTTTAATCTCTTTTAAACACTGAAACTCCAAGTTGTATTAAATTTTCTATTAGCGTCCACAAATTTTCTGATTCCTGAACTTTCCTTCTTCTCCATTATTTTCCCTAGAATCCCTGCTTGACTTAACACTCATCAGGGAGCTCACGCTCCCTGGACAGAACTTTTTGCCCCCTTGGGAAAGCCTCAGTTTTGCACCTGGAAGATGGCAGAGTGAAGGCTAGCAGTATATCACAGTCTCTAGAAGACCTGGAATCAAGACACCTTTAAACAAGAACTTAGTAAAGAGTAAGCAAGATCTTACTTATATTAATTAGCCGAAGTGAGTATCAATTGTCCTAGAAGCAATTATGTTCCATGCACATTGCTAAGCATGAATACACTATTCTCAAACATTCCATCATGAAGTAAAATTCTATGACATTATTAAAATTGGAAGGCATATGGAGGGCACAGAGTTTTATAACATATTTAAGTTTACAAAGCATTTCAGGAGCAATGATTCTCCACAGATAACTTTAAAATAAAAACTTATCGTTGCAATTTTCCAAATGAAAGACTTGAGTTGACAACAGATCATGTGACTTATTCAGTGTGACTCTGAATCTGAATCAGGTGCATTCAAAGGATTTCTTTCTTCTGGTCTTTTTTGATCTAAATTATTAATAATTTAAGCATTTGTTGGTCTTTTAAAGTAATAAGATATATTTATTTGCCTGGAAAATTCTGCTCTTCTGGTTTTGTATTTTTTTTAATTTCCTATGATTTAACTAACACAATAAAACAGACTGAAGGGTTCATGTCTGTCCTTATAAATTTTGCCTGCCAAACTAGCCTGGTCAAATGATTCAAGAAAAGAAAAAAAAATCTGTTTTGTTCTGCAAATTGCCTGTATGCTCATCATCTGTTGGGTGAGGGATTTTAACCTCTTGGGAAAGGCATACAAGAACAGAGATGAAAGTCTGCTTTAATGCAGGTGACAACAGTTGAGAAAATATGGCTTAAACCTATGGCAAAGTATAATCCCTGTTAATCAATATATCCAATTCTTCTTAATTTAATGCACCCAGTTTCTCATGCCTTCTTGTGTATTAGCCATTGGTGGTAGCCTCCTGCACCATTTCTGGGCTTAGACTTGGGTTAGCCAATGAAAATCAAATGATATAGGCAGAGGTTTGAACATAATGGATCTACAGTTCTGCTTATCTTTGCAATCCTTGTCATCACCAAGACAAAATGCTTTGCTGGCTTGCTGTGCAAATGTGAGACAGAGGAGGATGAGTCACCTCAGCCAAGCTATCCTAGACTTGTCTGCTTTATCTGACCTGTAATTGACCCCAGATGTATGAAGAAGCCCAGCTGATATCAGCCAATGCTTGCAAAACTACTAAGTTAGTAAGTAGTTGCTACTTCAATAAATAATGTCCTGTTAGCAAGTACAGTAGTATTTTAAGAAATAATAATAAGAGGTGGTTGTTTAAGATAATTAAATGTGGGAATAGTTTTAATGCAGCAATAGCTAACTTGCTATCCTGAAGTTAAGCTTACCCTCAATCAAGGTCAGAGAATTTAGAAAGCTTCATGGTGCAATTTCCTTCCCCATACTAGTTTTAAAATAGTAGGGCGTTCAGAAAAGTTTACCACTGTGAAATAAGAAGGAAGAAAGAATTCTTATAGCCTGTAGTTAGACAATTCTAAAGAGACAGTTGCAGATAAATCAGGAGATACAGAATGTAAATTTTAGCCATTATTATATTAAACCCATAAAATTAAGAAATGCAACTTGATAGGTATCACACTCTCAACTAAATTCCTAAGCAGAAAAATCATCTTACACTGGTAACAGAGAGTGTGGAAAGAAAGTAGTGCCAGGATTATCTCTCCAGGAACTACAGAGATAAAGGGTCCAGGAAAAGTCTACTTCAGAACTGCTGAAACATGGAGGAAAGACAGAACATGCCTCTTCTCCATAATCACCACCAACAACAAAATCAATTTATTGAGCACTTTTCATATGCAAAGCACTATGCTGAAAGTCTAGTGGATAATCTGGTATTTGCCCATCAAAACACATTTCAAATGAGGTATTACAATGGCACGATGGTATGAATCGGGAATTACAATCCCTATTTGCAAATGAGGAGAAAAAGTAAACCTCAGCAATTTTTTAATGGGTGATCCACGGCCAGAGAGGTACTAGGTACAAGAATCTGATTTCAATCACAAGCTCTCTAAGTAGAGATAAAGTATCCTGCCTCGTATTCAAAAGTTCAAGGATCTTGTTGTGTGTGTGTGTGTGTGTGTGTGTGTGTGTGTGTGTGTGTGTGTTCCTATGGTCAATGCTACAGGAGAACCCATGAAAGAGGTCAATGTTGATGTGAAAAAGGTTGGTCGAAGAAAATAAGAAATGGGCTGAAATCTATAAATCAAGCTGGAGACTGCATATTTGTATTTTGCATCATTCAAGTCTTCACGTGTGATGATCACAAAGTTACCTGATACACATTGCACTTTTCTTTCAGAGTTTCTGACTTGATCATTAACTTATAGTGCAAAGGTTTTCACCCTCAGGTGACTCTGTTTTTCTTTGTTTTTTCTTATCAAAATTTCCTCCTGTTTCTTTTTCTTTTTGTCTGAATTAAGTCTGCCAGCTTAAAATCACACTTAACATCTTATCTTTCTTTTGATGCAAAATAAGTCTTCAGACTACTGATGAAGGAAGTTTCCCAAAAGGCCATTGACCTGCATTGTTTAGCAGAACAGCAATTACAATTTGCCAAAGGCACAAACATGTTAGTGATTTATATTATATATCATGATCAAGGTGTCACTTTGTATGCCTTGTTTCAAGTTACTCTGTCTGAAGTAGATGCTCCACACAGAGTCAATGAAGCACTGAAAATAAAGCTAAGGAAATGAGCAGTTTCCGTTGATAGATGCCATCAAGGTCAGACAGAACTCTGGAACAAACTAAATTATTCTTCGTAGAAACACAGATTAGTCATGCAGATGGGGCGAAATCTTCTAATCAATGACCTCTTCTTAGCTTCATGTCCTTCAAGACCGGAAAAGTCTCCAACACCAAATCATTGATAATTTTTTGACAACAGAATCAGTTGATAATAAAGGAAAAAATAATTAAAATGAGAAAAAAGGTTTAAAGTTATTACCTGACACCTTCATATTTTAAGAGTTAAGTAATGCTACATAGTAATATTTACATTTAGTAAATGGATCCATGTCAATTATGACATCTGACATTTTTGTTGGAATCTTCCAAATAGGAATTCCTATAATTCCTTTAATTTGAATCTCTTTTAAAAGTTAGAATTTAGAATCTAGAAAATTACTGCTTTCTGCTCAGATTATGTCCTATTTATGACTAAGTGAAGAATCTATTTTTTACTCAAAATCCTGCTCAAGAATCAACATAAATATAAATAGTATATCTGAGAAAAAATGAATGACAATTTTCTTATATAGGATTTGACTTGTATTCCACTAACAACATACTATATATTTCCATATTAATATTTTATTGATTAAAATTTTTATTTTAAATTAATTTAAATAACATTTTCAATACTGGTATTGGGATTGCAAAGGCTTCAGAGAGGAACCAACACCACACATGCATGTCTGAAATAACTGAATCAATATGATTTTTTTAATCACATGAAAGAAGCAAATGTGTTATGACATATACACTGGTCATGTTCATTAACTCATTGATTTCTTTGTCTCTTCTCTATCAGAAAGAGCCGTAAATCTGTACCTTGTCCTATTGGATACTGTAAAAAATGTCAGCATTGAATATATGCTTCACCAGATTAAAACCAAGTCATTTGAAAAACCATTTGTTAAGCGTAATTAAGCTAATTATTGATTTTACAAGGTGACGCACAAAAGAGAGAACATGAATTTTCCGACCCCCACTACCTCATAGATTTACTGAAAGTCTTCACTTTTAAGCAGATATTTCACAAGGTCCTTTTAAACATAGCTTCAATATAAACAACGAAAATTCTATTTTCTTAAAAACAGACTTGGCAAATATTCTAGTAGTATCGTATTTATCTAAAAATATAGTTAGATTAAAAATATATTTGAAGAAAATTGATAAGCATTTATAACATGTTTTTCTGAGAAAAAAATGTGGGGGGAGCTGTTGATTGATTTGTACTATGCCAAGATGAGTAACATGGAAAACCTCCTTCCTTTAATAGAGTCTAATTTAGTTTTGGGTGACACAAATTTTACAGCACAGTAAATTTATCTTGAGTATATACTATATTTTTTAGTTTGATTTCCTGTGATCCAATTCACTAACCCATACATTTAGAGTATCATATAACTTTCAGGAACCCACGTGGAAAATAATGAAATATTGAAGAGGGAAAATATATAAAGTTTGCAAGTTCTTTTTTTCCCATTTTCATCTTCACAAGTTTTTAAACCGAATAGTATCTACAAAAGCAAACGAAAATGGAGATTTCTGTGAATACTTCAACAGATACTTATTCTGCCAGGCAAGATCCTCATTCGTTTTTCTTAACAAAATTATAAGAAAGTTGGTTGAATGTCCATATTGACGACTTTGATGAGACAATTTTTGCCCAGCTTGCGTTTCTCCTCAGTGCTGCTGAATTCTGTTCACAGACATTTGCTAAAGACCTGGATGCTCGAAACAAAATGAAGTTTATTGTGGGCAGGTTTGCTCGGTGTGGGTGTGAACTGCAGTTTACCCAATATATGTAAAAATGCTACAAATGTGTTTTAACAACAAGGTAACAGGTCAAATTTCACCTCATTGTGTATTTTCCTTTAACTCTGTATTCTTGTTAAGAGGAATTTACTGTTGTCTCAGTAAGATCCCAGGTTTCTTAAATCTCATTTGAGACCAAAATAAATCCTTTGTAATTTCCAATAGATTGATGACTATTGTACTTATTTACCGAAAAGAAAATTTCAAAGGATTCTGGTTGCATTGGATGATGCAAAAATGGTTAAATATTTAGCAGGTCTTAAATAATAAGTGAGTGAATTTAGAATCTTTGAAAATTCTGACTTACAGTTAGTTCGTGTTTCTGAAAGTATCACACTAATGTGACCTTGGAATGAACTCCACAGGGAACATTTAATGACTATGCACAACAGCTAGGGTCACCATCCAATAAAAAAAAATCAGAAAAGATAATGACAGTCTAAGAATGTATGAGCGATTCCAATAATGTCCTTTATTAAACTGAGAGTGTGGGACCATGAGGTTTCTTTTCTTTTCCAATGATTACAGTCAAGTAACTAGTTTGTTGAAATCTGATTTATATAATAATTGTATCGACTCAAACCATGTTATTGGCCCTTAAGTAGAATGCAAATTAAACACTGAACCTGGACCTCCCACACTAAAAACAGGAGGAAATTAGTTACTAAGAGAAGGTTATCCTTTTTCATATCCACTTACTTGTCATTGTCCTGTACCAGGTAATGTACAGCACATAAGGATACAAGGTTTGAAAAGCAGACAGACTGGTTCCTACCCTTAAGGGACTTTTAGTTTTGTGGGTGGTGCAGATGTTAAACAAATAACAACAAACAAGTACTGTTTCTGTCTAGAATCAATTTCTCCACTGTGCATGAGTCCCAATTTCCTCTTGCACAATTGAGGTCAGCACTTTAGCAACTCCATTTGAGGATGCGGTTCTTATCTTTCTGTTTTACACCATTTCTTTTCCTGCTAATGATGGGAACGTCAGCATAAACTATGTGCCTACCTAGCCTATCTATATTTACTCTCCATCCAACCTCCCTATTACCTTTTGCTTCATTTCTTTACTATCTTGCACAGCAGAACTTCAAAGTCCATCTATACCTATTTCTAATTGTGCGCTGTTCATCACAGTTCCAACTCACCTCAAATTTTCTTAACAATTATATTAATGACTCTGTGATCCCAACATCCTTGGGAAATTCTCGATCATCTTCTGGGGTCTGGAATAATCAATTCTTTCCCCATCATATATTTCTTTCACATGGTTTAAAAACATTGAAGCCTGATTTCTGACTTACCTCATTAGGCATTCATTCCCAGTGTAACTTGATAGTCCTCTTCGTTTTTTGCCCATATCTTAAATTGGAAGGCCTGGGGCTTATTCCTTGAGTATCTATTCTTTCCCCTCTTTAGTTTTAGGTATCTCATGACTTAGTATGCTTGACTGTACAAGTGGTTATCAAATCATTACCTTTAGATCTCACCTTACTCTTTCTACTACAAAACAATAAATTCTTCTCCCTCCTTCAATCTCTGCTTTTCATGTAAAATAAGACATACAAAAAAACTAAGCTTCTAATATCTCCCTTAAAATCTGATCCATCTGTCACCTTTCTCATCATAGTTAAGGATAACTCCATTCTTTCAATTGCCCAGGCTGACACTTTTGTAGTCATTTTGATCTCTTTTGCTTATGTCCGCTTAACATTTATCTGCAAATCATATAGGTGTTACTTTCGAAACAGATTTTTAAAAATCCAATGATTTCTTCTCATTGCTTCTGCTAAATCCCTGTTCTAAGTCATCACCAGGTCTTTTCTGAATGCCTTTCTCCACCAGTTTATTCTCATCTAAAACTCTACAATGCTCCATTTCATTCATAATAAAACCAACGTTTCTACTATAATCTAAAGGGTCTTATGTGATCTGTTTCTTACATTTCTGACATCATCTATTATCCTCCTCCAGCTCCCCAGACATGCTGCCTTTCTTCATATCCCTGGAACATACCAGATGTACTCAGACCTTAACACCTTTGCATGGAGTGGCCCTTATGTCAGACCACCCCTCTAGGCAAGGATGCGGCTTCCCCCAAACATTGCCCCACCTAAAATTGCCTCCATTTTTATTATGAGTTTAGTCCGTTTGAGCCACTATAGTGAAGTACCATTCTACTGGGAGAATTAAATGGCATAAATGTATTTCTTACAGCATCATAGTCTGGCTGATCCCAGATCAAGGCACCAGCAGATTCTGTGTCTGCTGATAGCCTGCTCTTTGGTTCACTGATGGTATCTTTTTATTGTCGTCTCAGAAGGTAGATGGGCAAATGAGCAGCCTCGGGTCTCTTATAAGGGAAATGATTCCATTAATAAGGACTCAGCCTTCATAATCTAATCACGCCCCCAAAGACTCTACCTTTGAATACAGTCAGTGTTTAGATTTCAACATGAATTGGGTAGAGGCACAAATATTCAGACTATAGCAATGCTAATTGTCTCTATTAGTTATATTAACTGATTTGCATTTTCAGACAGTTCATTAGATGTGCTTCTTCCTGTGTTCCATACTCAGATGACTTTGGAATTCTGCAAGGGTGATGTTGGAAATACGCATCACAATAATTACTAAATTATTTATTTTGCTATTCTTGCTTTTATTTTCATTGTTTTACACACAAATCAGTACAACAAAGCTGAGTAATTCACTGAGATTTTTATTTGACAAAATAATATATTTACGTGAATGTATGGTTTGTTCTTGGCAATGATTGCTCCACAAATAAAATATTTTTTTTCACTACATCTACTCCTATCCATTCTTGACTACAAATATTAAGAGATCATGGAAGACAACATAAAATCTAGACCCTTAAAATTTAGGGGTAAATAACATGAATGTACTGTAATCAGTAGGAATTGCATACACTGAGGAATGTGAGATAGGAGTGCAGAAGGGAAAATTGAGAATATTACTAAAATAAACCTTTCCTCCTCTGGGTTATTTTATCTCAGTGAGAGAAAGCTGACTAACACACAGGGTCTAGTTGAGCCCAGGACTGGAAACCAAGCGTGACCTGTGTTGTCTCTGAGGAAGGCAAGGCAAGAGGCAGGAGGCAGGAGGCAGGAGGCAGGAGGCAGGAGGCAGGAGGCAGGGTTTCAGGTAGTATTCTAGGTGCAGAAGGGCTGTGTGGCCAAATGGCTTCTGTCAGCACTAACCTGATGGCCTGAGAGAATAGGAGAGGCAAGCCTCTAAGGATAGGTCCATGCAATTTCCATCTTAGCACCAACGCAAAAATTATCTCCTCTTCCTCCTCCTCTTTTTCCTCCTTCTCTTCTTCTCCCCTCACTTCCTCTTCATCCTCTTCTCCTGCTTCTCCTTCTTCTTTCTTCTTCTAAAATAAACCTCAGCTGCTATTGTAAAAAAAAATCATTGGTTTGTAATTTTGGAATTGCCACTTCTTAACTTTGCGACCTTTGGCAAGTTATAGATCATTTCTGACTCCTAATTTCCTGGTAATGAAATAGGGATAACATTACCCACTTCATAGATCAGTAAGATAAAATGGAATTACAATGTGCCAACCATCTATTTATTACTGGCATTTGATAGGCATTAATAAGTGGTAATTCATATTATTATTGTTTGTGTTACCAATTTTCTCAGGAGCAGATCAGGCCAGTAGTAATGTTGTGATTCAATACTTTTCAATCATTTCTCTATTAGTCATTTTTACTTCATAAAAAGAGACTACAAGTCTCCTTGGCACATGACTTATCTGCATGTATTTCTTGCTCACAGAATGCAGTCTACAGGAGGCATTTCTGCTGCGGACTGAAGACAGGGTGCCTGTGACTTACAGTTTAGTCAGCCACAGTGTACTCCGGAGGTCTTTTGTCCTCCCTCCAGGCCAATCAGTCAACTAGACATGCCTTTCTCATGATAACGAAAGAAAAAGAAGAGAATATGCCCAAATATGGAAGCGTATTTCAAACATGTATTTGCAAAAATTATTACTATCTTGTCAGCTAAAGTAAACTCTATTGCCATGCTAAAGACAGGGAAGTATGCTCTGTCCTTTGTGAGAAGGCCCAGAAAAGGAGTGGTGGACAGGGAGAGAACTGGAGACAATAATTCAACCTTCAACAATATCCTAGACTCAAAAGAACAGTGGTATCAATAAACGTTTAATTCTTGCTCCCTTAAAACCACACTCAAGAAGCAAAATGAACCCAATATTTGATGGTAAAATTAAATAAGCAATATGGATTACTGTTCTCAATTAGAATGCCCGTAAAAGCAAGATTTAATGTAATGAGGATAGCCTATGGGAATACTTCTATTGCTGGAATTATTTGTTTGGAATATAAAAAGAAACATAAGCCAATAGAGTAATTAATGTTACTATTTATTGAGTTACATGTCCCATAAATATCTCTTAACACCTACTATGAGCCAGACAACAGGATGTATTAATATCCATTATATTTTAGTACAGATTGCAATGACAAATGAAAAGGGAGATTTTAGTGAAGAAGGGTAATTAAGATGTAGACATAAGAATAATACAAAATAGAAAGTGAAAAAGAACACTAGAATGGTATTGGGGCAAGAGTTATTTACTTCCTTTGAAAATTAGAGAAATCAGTTTTTTTAATCTATGAATTTTAATAGAAAATCAAGAAAACATGTAGAAAGTTCTGATTGAACTTAATTTGATTTTGTACTAAAATCCAAAGTTGTGACACAATTTTCTGATATCGACTTCTAAGTAATCGGTAAGATAAGGACTTCAAGCTCAGTACATAAAAACTGAATCTGGCCTGTGAGAAATGAGTTTTTGATTGCAATGCTGGGCAGGCAAAAATACCAGGACAGGACTCAAAGGCAATGATAAAATGATTTGCATAAGTCGCCTGATTCAGGACAGCTATTATCTCAAAGTCATTATTTCCTGCCAGCCAGTAATCATTTTATTTGGTTGGATAATCACACACAAGCCCAAGTTTCATATGAACACTTTTCATTCCACCTAATGAAGAACTGGAGAGAAAATTCATTTTTGTCCAATGAAAGTTCTTAGAAGAATATTGTAACTTTGTTTTTACAAGGTTAATCTTAGTAAAATAGACAGAAAATAGTGTATGTGACTTAGTGTTATTTGACTATTGGAAATTAACCAAACCGTAGCATGTTAGACTCCATGCTAAGAATTATTTGTCAGTTTTAAAAATCTGCTAAGTTGTTTTTTTTTTTTTTTTTAATTCTGATGTACAGACACATGCATGCTAAAGTTTTACCTAGGAAGTAAAATATTGAGGCTGTGAGCATATTTTTTCATTTTGAGTTTTCGCTAAAATTATTTTTGTCTTATAAAATAAATAAAATTTCCTGAGTTCAAATCAATATGATGGTAGTTAGTGATACTTTGTACAAAGGGAAAAATAGTTCTTAACTTCCCAAATACAACAGTATGGATAAATTATATGACCCTCTTTAAAAGAAAATAAAATGATTATATTGGGTATTTAAATATAATTCTTATACTCCCACATATGTGCTTCAAATTTAAACGTATCAATTTTTTTGATGAGCGAAATGTATGCATTCTTAAAGAGATTTCTACAGAGCAAATCTGGTTTTCTGAATGATTCATATGATAACTTTAGAGTTATTAGCTTTATTTGAAATTACCTGTCATTAGCAGTAGTTCTCAACACTTGCTTGAAAATATTTCTCCTCTGTCATTCTGCTACTCACTGGCAATACCATTTGCTAAGGTGCTTTATGCAAACATGTAAACTGATTGGAAATCATGAAATTCTCGGAATGCAGACTTTAATATATGAACGTTTTCTTGGTAAGAACTACTCTGGCTTCTCTGGAGGCCCAATTCTTAGGAATAAATCGTGACTTTCTGTTGCCACTAATTGTTCTGTGATCACATTTACTAATATTTAAATTCTTATTTTAAAGTATTATTTTTGCTGTTTATTAGCCACGTTTTCTGCCTGGGTACTTGTTTTAGTTTTAATTCTCAGTCACAATCAGTGGTAGCAGCTTCTCCCTTAAGTGAACAGAACAATTTCTTTAAGAAGGATTCTCCAGTTAGAAAACTGTGCCTGAGGACAAGAAGCCAGAAAACTACTCCAGATCATACATCAGTTCATATAAGCTGAGAAAAATGAGAAAAGGGAAATGAAGAGGAAGAAGGAGGTGGAGACGGAGAATGGAGGAAAAAGGAAGGAGGAACAGGACAAGGATGTGGCGGGAAGAACAGGTTATTTATCATAATTTTCTTTTGGGGTTCTCACCTCTCATTTAAAACCTATCTGTGACTTCACTTCAAGGCAGGCTGGGAAGCAAGAACCAGTATTCCTTACTCGTATTGTCATTACTAAGCATTTCTCTACATCAAGCCTCGTAAGTTGCAAAACTTCTCATACACGGAAAAGGGTTTAAGTTTTGAGAGGCCAGAATCAATACCATGTATGCAGTAAGTTGTTCACAAACTATGCAATGCTAATAGTTACATAAGTTTATAAGAACAATATAATCAGTTTACATATGATGTTACAACACAGTGATGAATGAGTAGAAATAAGCAACCAAAAAAAACTGCAGCAGGTGGAGGGATGCTGCATATTTTATCCCACCTTAGAGATTCATAATACTTAGGAGCATGAAAAATACCCTAAAGTTCTTATGGTGAATAAAATTGGAAATAAAATTAAATCCAGAGTTGTACAAATGTATTTGACTTTTGAGTTGTTTTTAAAGATTTCTGTTACAGTAAATACTGCTAAGGTATATTTACAACATCTTTTTTTGCTATCATTGTCTTCCCTTCGGAGTTTAATTTTGTCCAGGTGTAAACAATGTTCCGCATGACAGTTTCATCCCTGGCATAGCTCCTACCTGGTACAGATAAACACCTTGGTTCTTTGCAGGTTATTAGCTCATGTAGCCATGTGCGTACATTTCTAACCAGTGAGATGTTGACAGAATTTGATTGAAGGTTTCACAGAATATCATTCGGTCTTATGAATAATTATAAATAAGAATTGGATTCTTTATTTCTTTAGACAAAATTACGTTTAAATGTGATGTCTTTAACTATTACAGCTATCTTGTAACTACAAAAAGGGTCAGCCTAAGAACAAAAGCCACATAAAAGCAAGACATGGTGGTGCTCACCTGTGATCCTAGCATTCCGAGTGGCTCAGGCAGAAGGATCCCAAGTTCAAGGACAGCCTGGGAAACTTAATAGCCTAGTGAGACCTTGTCCCTAAATAAACGAAGGAATGAGTGAATGAGAGGGCTTGGGTATGCATCTCAGTGTGAGGGTCACGGATTCAGTCCTGAGTGCCATGCACACATGTGTGTGCACATACACACACACACACACACACACACACACACACACACACACGCATGCACGAAAACCAAAGCAATGCTGATGTCTGTATTATACCAAGAATAAAGTCATTTCTCATTACACGAAAGACTACATTTTCTTTTTTCTGAAGCTTTTTGAAAACATCCTAAATGAAACTGAACATTTTGTGAAACATGTTCCACAGCATTTCCTTGGGAAGCTACAAATACATAATCTTTTGAAGTTCTGAACCTTGTTTTGGATACCATCTATCTAGTACTTTTCCTATGTATTATCAAAAACACTGTCCCTTCCCACGCCATAATTAATTTCCTACCTTTTATGTGACTGCATAGTTGTAGCTAATGAATCAGGCAAATGAAAATATTTTTGAAATCCAATTTGTTTCCCTTGCCACAATGTGGATCAGAACATCAAATGTGGCACTCTTCCTTCACTTATGAAGCACAGAGTCTGGCATTAAACTCTGCATAGTAAAGAAAATATTGTTTGAATCCTAAACCCATGACTGAATGTGTTGTCTGAATATTTGCTGCAAAGAATTCATTCATTCCTATATCTAGGACTTTGCACATTGTAAATGCTATTTTCCTAATGTGTTACTTTTACTTGGTGTTAATGTTGCAGAGTTAACTCATTATTATCTGGAAATGTTGGAGAACTGGCTGTGGGTTACAAAAACTTGATATCTCTATAAAAAAAAAAATAAGATTTGAAGGATGAAGAATAAAGAAACGAAGGCATTGATTCTTTAAGACAACATAGTATGCCCTCGGCTCGCTATTTCTACAGACAGCCTGCCAGAGTGCTGTCCCTCCTCTGCTGCAGCTTCTCTTGGCAGCCATTACCCTCCATGTCAAGTTATGTGGGAGCTCTACCCAGCTGCTAATTCAACACTGTAGCTGGGGACATGAGGGTAAAAAAATTAACCGAGGATGAGAGTGGAGAGAGGGGAGGCAGCAAAGAGTAAACTCTTCCTCTCGCCTACTCTCATTTTAGCTCTTTCTCCCAAATCTTTCTGCAACTCAAATTTTCTTTTAACATCAATGAAGACAGACACATACATATGCAGGTAAACAGGAATGAGACAGAAATCAGAGTCTTGGCTATGAAAAAAGAAGTTACAACAAATCTATTTTAAAATGCCATATTAGTCCATTTTCTGCTGCTATAGCCAAACACCTGAAGCTGGTTCTTTATAAAGAAAAGAGATTTATTTACCTCACAATTTTGCAGGTTGAAACTTGAAGATCATTTGGGCTCATTTCTTGAAACGTCGGTGCGGTCCCTCTTAACAAGGTGGGTGGATCCATGATGGGTACACACACACAAGAAGTGACCTCAAGGTGAAGCAGAAAGCCAGAAGCCAGAGAGGAGCCAGTTTTACTCATTACCTGTTTTAATTTTTCTCACCACATATTTGCCATATATAGTGCTCACATTCATCATGGGGAATTTTTACCTTACATATTATATTTTAGTTCTTTTTTTCCCCATTCTCCTCCCCTTTCTTGAACACTTCTTCCCCTCCTCATTTGCCGAAACTTTGTTTCCAGTTTTTTCTTCCTTTTTTTGTTTTTTAATCCCTTTTCCTTCCTTTCTTTCCCTCTCTCCCCTCCTTTATTCCCTTTCCTATTTGAACATGTTCTTTTTACTTCCCATTATCCATCTTCCTAGTTGCTCCTTGTTTACCCTTAAGGTTTCTCAAACAAGAGAAAAAATAGCATATTTAAACTTGTGTGTCTTATTTATTTCATGTAAAATTATGGTCTTGAGGAGCATCCATTTACCTATAAATGGCTCAAATTTATCAATTTGTCTTTCTTTATGGCAGAGTAGTACTGCATTGTATACAAATACCACATTTTTTTAATGCATTTATCTGTCAATTGCTCAAAAAACTAAAACTAGAAGTTCTGTTTGACCCAGGTACCTCCCTTCTAGGCATCACTGCAAAAGAATTAAAAGCATCACACCACAGTGATATATGAATACCCATGTTTATAGCAACACAATTTAAATTAGCTAGATCTTAGAAACAGCCCATGAGCCAGTCTTACTCTTTTATAACAACTCAGTCTTATAAATACTAACTCTGTAAGGTCATCATCAGTCCCTTCAGAGGACAATGCCCCCAGTGAAAGAATTTCCTTCCTCTAAGCCTCACTTCATGAACATCCCACCACCTCAAAACTGCCACACCGGAGACCAAGACTCCTCTGTGAACACTGGTGAAGAGAACGTCCAAGTCACCACTGATTTGGGGACATTTCCTATCAAGGTCTTGTTCACTGTTCTAAAAATTTAAGATTTCATTTCTTTTCATTTTTCCTAAATATTTCTACATTGTGGTATAAATACTTTAATTCTAAACTCATTCAGAATCATACTTTTCCATGTAGCACATGCATCCCCTCATCGCCTGGACTCCAACTGACTGAGCTCGAAGTGTAGCTCCCACTAATTCACATTTCTTTATTATACCCCTGAAGCTTCTACCACAGAATTTATTTCTCATTCAGTAGTCACTGCAGAGACATATGAAGTTATGCAAGTGTTTGCATTTTTTATTTACAAAATGTCATTTAACAAATCTATAGTGAGATATTAAAGTATAATGAAAGTTTATAAATTTGGAATATTTGTTCTTTGTTTTTCAATTCATTTTTTCCTCTTTTCATTTTTGATTTTGATTTTTTCACACATTCATTGTACAAATATTTATTCAAAGAAAATTAAAAATGCTTTCTTCTTTCTCAAAGTCTGTATGAGAAATTACAATCATTACAAACTATGGCTGTCCCCTTAGCAGGCTGGTGCTCAGAACCCTTCCACGCTCTTCAGAGTTCCAGATTTTATGCACGATTCACTGGAGAAAATAATGGGTAGTGATGCTGCCAACTAGAACCGACATTCAAGATCTAATTTATTTCATGGATAGACTGTTTATTGAATCTGTACTCTCTGTATGAGGCTGAGATTATCCCAGCAGTTCTCAATGTAGTTCCAGTTAAAGGCTACTCCCACCTCTCTCCCAACTACTACACAAGAACAAAACACGAGCTGCTCTTTGTGGTGGGTGCTTTCTAAGATGTTACCTAGTGATCCCCAACTTTTGATATTCATACCTCTGCAGGAATGTAAGCTGAATCTAATGAGTCACTACTAATGACAAAATGTCCCTTACAAAAGACTGTGACTTCTGATGTGTTTCTTGCTTTCCCACTTGTTCATTTTTATGTACTTGAGCTACAACACTGTGAGCTGCCCCAGGGAGAAGCCCACATGCTAACAAACTTAGAGCCAACAGCCCATCCGAGAGAAACTGATTCCTGCTAACAGCCCGGTGGGTCTAATGGTACATCCACCCATCTGTGCTTAGAGAGGCCTGCCATCCAGTCCACATCTTGATTTCAGCCTTCTCTGAGACCCTGAGCAATGTGGTACAGCTAGGTTGTGTCTGAGCCCTGACCCACAAAGATACAAGGAAATGAATGTGTATTGTCTTAAACCACTAAATTGGAATTGTTTTCTATGTGGATACATGACTAATATATGTAAACTATCAACTAAAACTGATTACTACCTGTATATGTAACAACTGTAAGTTATATGATGTATAGTGATTACATAAATGTGTAATAGATAAGTATATAATAAATACACATTTATTTTTATTTAGCTGAATTCATTCATTTTTGGAATATAGGCATCTTTCTTATTAGAGTGAGGGGACGTTGAAATAGCCTTAAAAGAAAGAGTATAACACATATTAGGCAGTTAAAATGTTTAAGAAGATGCTTTCTTAAACCTTTTCTCCTGAAGCCTGTAATCTCATTAAATATATAAGATACATTCTTAAAGAATTGCTTGTATATATAGGTAATCTTCCTAGAATACTATAAGCTTTAATAGAAATAAAGAGTAGTGCTTAACAGTTCTCGCTTTCTAGTTAGCCCTGAGCTACTCACTTTTTCTTTGACTCTACCACATCTGTGAAATCATAGTGTGGTAACAATTACTTCACGGGGTTTTGAGAAGGAGTAAGTGAGGTGAAGTGTAACAAAACTGCATATGGAGAAAAATACCTAATAACTGTTAATTATTACTATAACTTTTAAGGAAGTCTAAGTCTATCTAATTTAATTGTAGCTTAAAGAGCTCTAGTTTTGGAAACTACAATCTGAAATGCTCCATACTCCAAAAAGTTTTGAATAACATGATGCTACAAGGAGAAAATCCCATACCTGACCTTATAGTATGAGTCACAGTCAAAAGGCAAGCACACAAAAAATATCATATAAAACTACTTTTAGGCTATCTGTACAACATATTAATAAAATATAAATTTATATTTAACTCGGATTCTATCCCCCAACATAATCATCATGCATATGCTAATGTTGCAATATCCAAAACAATCTAGAATTTTTCAGGTATGGAAGACTCCACCTGATTAGAATAATCATGGTGCTGACATTGTTTGACCTGATTTCATTATATAAGTTCAGAGTAGTTCGGCAGCTTATCCACTGATACAAGGCTTGCTATAATCATGTTGCCTAAAGGATTCATTAGAAATGAATTGCTTGAGTTAAATGAGATAATGAAAAATGAGGCTCACCTGGCCTCTGCTGCACGCTTAGTCAGGACAAGCTGATATTAGTGGAATGTCTAGATAAAACTCTACTTGACTCCAGTTTAGTGACCTCCCTACAACTTATGGCCCATTTCCCTTAGATTCATGGTTTATTCTCACTTTCTAAATGCCAAACCCCCTAATGACAATACCAAAATCAAGATACGAAAATAAAGGCAAAGACCACTGAGGCAAAGAAGAGCCTCTTTTTCCAGAAATGTCTGGAAACACTTTAATAAAATTCAGTCTAAGAATATCCATCCTTTACTTTCCCATGAAATAAGATTCCCAGAAAAGAAATAGATATCTTAGCCATCTTAGTTAACCTTACTAATTCTTATCATTCAACTGTATTTGCTCATATTAATAGACAAATGTTGCACTTATTGGAAATAAGATTTACAAATGAAAAGGATTTAATATACAAAGCAGAGTTGAAGAATCCATTAAAAAAACAGGGAATCTCCTTACTATGTTCATTGGTCAATGTATTCTATGCACTGATATTGGAAATTTAAAAGCTCTACATTTAACATTTTAAAAATTCAAAGTGATGACATGCTGGGATATGGAAACAACTAGCAGACCTTAACTTTCATTAATCTTTTCTGAATGAAAACAAAACACGACTAAATGCATAAGATAAATTTTGTTTATGTATCAAATTTTACTTGCCAAAAACATGATAAAAGTTCAATTAACGCTCAACTAAAATACTTCTCTCAACTAAAACTCATATTATTTACTTATAATAGTCACCTCCCCTGCTTCTCTGCCCTTTCTTCTAACCAAAAGAAAAACTGTCCCTCTCCCACATGTAAGTCTGTATACTTCTTTAAATTAAAAATTAGGAAAGGAATTCAGATCTCTATAACACCAAAGTGATTTTTTAATGTATGTGGTATTCTGTATAACATTATCTGATAATAACAAAAAGAAAGATATCTAACAATTATTCACTAATCACTAAATAATGTCAGGCATTATTTTAAATTTTTTAAAAAGTTGTATCTGATTTATATTTTGAAAGATCCCTGCAAAGCAGACATTATTTTTCCCCATTTTGCCAGTAAAGAAACTGGAGCACAGAGAGAAGCTACTTGCTGAAAAGCACATGACTAGTACACGGTGGAGTCTGAGTTTGAGCCCAAGGCCAGCTGTCTTACTCTGTGTGCTATACTACATCTCTTTCTGATTATTTGCAACACACGGGACTTTTCTGTCCCAAACTTGAGGTACGAATTGAAGAAGCCAGTATGGTGAAGGTCTTGGACTAGTTTCTCAGTAGTAAGAAAATCTTCCTGCCACCAATATTCCATAGAAATGAACAGGGCACTAAGACATTTCTCTTCCTCTCCAAGCTTCCCAAAGATGGAAACGCTAGAATCAAATGTGTATGCCCCAGTTCTTAGGACCTGAAGCCTTGAGAGCAGTGAAAAAATGATGGTTATTAACAAAGCATCAGTTCATGGGAAGAAAGCCACAGATAATAAATGAGCAACATCTTCTATTATAAGATGGTATTTTTTTTCTCCAGGTACTAAAAATCATGAGATAGAAGTTGAATATTGTTGGCAGAGTGACAGGAGGCATCTGTCCTGAGCTGCCACCTCACGGTACAAAGTGACATTATCTTTCCCAAGGAACGCGAGAGCCCTGGAACAGCGGCAGAAGCTTTGCGCACAAGAGACAGGTGTGGGGGACAATGTAGGTTTCTGAGCAATCAAAGCCCTCCAGCTGCACCCTTGTAAGCTGCACACATGAAGCTTTGGCAAAGCACAGAACAAAAAGACATTTTCTTTGAAAGAAGATAATGAATTATGTCAGACTTTGTGAATTAAAGAGCTGTGTAATGAAGCCAAAGCCAATACTGCATAGACTTTGGTGTAGATTAGGGAAGAATGAAGACTTGATTATAGTTTCTGTCTTCGTTCACATATCAGTTACGAATTCCTTAATGTGAATTTGTTTCTTATGTTATTCCTGGTAGTTGATTTGAATTTAGAATTAATAAGCCTGACAGCCAGCTACAATAACGTATTGCTTTAATGTGCTCTTTATATTCAGGCTTTTGTTTATTTTCTTTGAAGGGTGGCAAGTATTAAATAGAAAAAAAGCCCATTTAGGTAAGACTCTTTACATTAGGAAAGACGAGAGACATTGTGTGGTGGTCAGAACGAATATTTCCAATGTCTGTTATTCTAAACAGCACTAAATGCAAAGATAAGTCTTCATTCAAAACAAAAAACAAACTTGTTAATTGCAAGTAGTATTTAATTTTTTGTAGTATCTTATTTTATTGTATGTGATTAGAACAGCTGACATGAGATGTATTCCTAGAAGAATTAAATTGTACAAATAGTATCTTTTGGTCAACATATGTATGTTGTACACATACTGTGTCCTGTGTCTATTTTTATGTTTTGTGGGGAAAGTTCGGAGTAATTTGGGTGCTCATTAAGCCGACATTTCAGTGAATAGAAACAGACAATAGATGTACATATGCTAAACGATAACATAAACTAACCAATAATACAGTTTCAGATATTAAAAATTTTATTTCAAATCATTTCAATGGAAAAAAATCTAAATAAAAAAAATGTTATCTTATTGCAACTTGCAAACTTCAAAAACCATTTGCATGAAGCCCAAATAGTGGTAAGAGAGGATATTTTCATTTGGGCAACACGGAATAATGAAAGTTTGTCAAGCATGTTTCCTCACTCTAGAGGTCATGGTCTGGCACTCTGGAAAGATTCCACTGGCCAAAGGAGTGCTTGCAACGAATACTATTCAACTCTTAAATAATCATACATAAAATATCTGGCAGTAGAGAATTAGAATTTTAGCTGTGTTGGGCAAGGGAATCTAAATCCAGGAATTAGAGCTTTGAATATTTGAAAAATAGTAGTATGGAATATTGCACATCTTTACTGAAAAATTCTCCCCAATGACATTAACTCAATTTAAAATGACTAATCGTTGACTTCTCTTCAGGCAGTTACCATCTCAACAGCAGAATGTAGATAGTAAAAAATAACAGATTTATTGGTACTGTATATGCAGTGCTTTGTTATTTTCGTTCCCTCTGCTTGCCTATGTTCTCCACAAACATGAACGTTCCTCACAACCTGTTTGACTCTGCACAATATATATCAGGAGACTTGTGGTTCTTGTAATTAATACGGAGCTTGGACGTATGCAGTGTCAAAACTGAGTGCCATGTTGCTACTGAAGAAGGGATCATCTTCATCAAAGACATCAGACAAGGCATTATCAGAGAACCCAGCCTCCAAATACAAGAGTGAGATGGGATAGTCACCAAAAACTTGGCCTCTTAAACCAACCATCTTTGACTTGAATTCTGACTGCCTCAGGTTAGCACAGCAAGGTGCAGTAACTGCTTGAACAAGTTACTTAATCTCTGTATGCTGCAACACCACCAATTTTAAAAAAGAACATGCTGATAAGAGTATTCCACAGGGCTGTTTTGTGAATTAAATGAGACAGGTGGTGCAATCTTTTGAAACTGTAATGGCACATAAGGATATACAACACTAAGAGAGTATGGTTAAAGTCTAAGGTTATGGCAGGTTAAGAATGTTTGATGATGGGTATTGAAGTTAAATCTGAAGCCCAGAATTTTAGGGTCTGGATGAAGCTTAGTTCTTCTTTTTTCCCATTTTTGCTTTTTATAAACTTTATTTTTTATTAGTACATATTTGTTGCACATATCGATCACATTCATCATAGGGAATTTGTACCTGTACATAATATATCTTAATTCCTCTTTTTCCTCCACTCCCCTCCCTTCCCTGCAGCCCTTCTTCCCTTCTCCATTTACAAAGGACTTGTTTTCCCATTTTTTTCTTCTATTTTTTTCTTTTCACTTACTTTCATTCCCCCCCCCCTTGTGCCCCTTGCCATTTGAACATGCTCTTCCTACTTCCAAACTTCTATTCTCCATTTATGTTCCTTATTTACCATTTCAGTTTCTCACACAACAGAAACAATGTGATATTTAAACTTATGTGTCCAATATATTTCACTTAAGATTATGAATGATAGTCGCTCTTTCTGGAGTTAGATGAAATCTTAGCATTGCTTTAATTTGCATGTCTCAAATGACCGGTGATGTTGACCATTTTTTCATATATTTATTTGCTGTTTGTACTTCATCTGAGAAATGTCTATTCATTTCAGATGCCCCTTTTTGAATTGGGCCTTTAAATTTGGGGGGGTCTGATATTTTTAATTCTTTATATATTCTAGATGTTAGTCTTTTTTCTGAGGAGTAGCTGGTAAATTTTTGGCATGTGAAAAGCCAGTTTTCCAGCATCATTCATTAAAGAGGCAATCTTTTTTCAATAAGGAATTTGCCACTTTGTCGAAGATAAGGCCACTTTGAAATTCTTTCTGCATCTTCTATTTGGTTGTTCTATCTTCAATCCTCTGAGATTTTTTTGTTTTGTTTTTGTTTTGTTTTGTTTTGTTTTTTGCTACTACCATGCTGTTTTTATCATGGTAGCTTTATAGCATAACTTCATTACTGGGGACCATGATGTCCCCTACCTTACCCTTATTCTGCCAAAATGTTTTTGCTATTCTAGGTCATTTCTGGATCCATATGAATCTTAAGATTATTTTCTCTATTTATGTGAGGTGTCCTCCTGGTATTTTTATTGAGAATGCATTAAATCTATATGACAGTTTTGGAAGTATGGCCATTTTCACTATGTTGATTCTGCCTATTGAAGAACAGGGGATATCTTTCCACTTCCTAACACCCTTTTTGATCTCCTTTTTTTCAAAGTACTATAGTTTTGAATGTATAGGTCTTTCACTTTCTTTGTTAGATTAGTTCCTAAGTATTTTGTTTTTCTTGATGCTATTGTTAAGGGTATGGGTTTTTTTCCCCCTAATTTCTCTCTGTGAGTTTGTTATTTGTGTTCAGGAATGCTACTTATTGATTTTTGAGTGTCAATTTTGCATCCTGTCATGCTCCCAACTTTGGTTACTAATTCTAAAAGTCTTTCGGTGGTTTTGGGGGTCTTCTATGTAGAGTATCACATCATCAACCAATAATGATAATTTAACTTCTTCCTTTCCTATCCATTTTCCTTTTATTTTTTTCTCTTGTACAATTGCTTTGGCTAATGTTTCCAGAACTATATTGAACAAGACTAATGACAGTGGGCATCCTTGTGTTGTTCCTGATTTTAGAGTAAAAGCTTTCAGTTTTTGATCATTTAGTATAATGTTGGCTGTTGGTTTGCCAAAGATGGATTTTATCAAATTGAGGTAAAGACCTTCTATTCCAATTTTCTGTAGGGTTTTTATCATGAATTGTTGTTGGAGTTTGTCAAATGCTTTTTCTGTGTCTATTGAGAGGATTGCGTGGTGTTAGTCATTGGTTCTGTTAATGCAGTATATTCGATTTATTGATTTATACATGTCGAACCATCCCTGTACCCCTGGGATGACTCCTATTTGGTCATGGTGTATAATCTTTTTGATGATTTGCTGAATCCTGTTGCCAGTATCTTATTGAGGATTTTTACATCTGTGTTCATTCAGGAGATTGGCCTATAGTTCTCCTTTGGTTCTGGTATCAGGGTAAAGCTTCCTTCCATGAATGACTTTGGGAGTATTGCTTCCCTTTCAATTTCATTAAAGAGTTTGGGGAGGAGCAGCATTAGATTTTCTCTAATGTTCTTATAGAATTCAGCAGCGAATCCATCAGGATCTGGGCTTTACTTTGTTAGTAGTTTTTTTTTTTTTTTTAATTACGTCTTCAATTTTATTAACTGATATTATACTATGTAGAATTTTTATATCTTCTCGATTTAGCTTTGGTAATTCATACGTATCTAGGAATCTCTCCATTTCTTCTGAGTTTACCATCCTGTTAGAGTACAGGGTCTCAAATTAAGTACTGATGATCTTCTAGATTTCTGCAAGATCTGTTGTGATTCTTCCATTTTCATTCTGAATTGCATGGGATTGGATGTTTTCTTTCCCTTTTTAATAGGGTTGGCTAAGAGTTTGTATATTTTATTTAGTCTTTCAATGAACCAACTCTTCATTGATTATATTATCGTTTTAGTCTAAATTGCTTTAATTTTTTCTCTGATCTTAATAGTAATCTCCTCCCTTATATGGGCTTTGGGTTTAACTTGTTCCTCTTTTTCTAGAAACTTGCAGTTCAACACTGTTATTTATTTGAGCTCACTCTTGTTTTTCTGATGTGAGAATTCACTGCTAAAAGTTTCCTTCATAGGACTGTTTTCATTGTGTCCCATAAGTTCCAGTATGTCATATTGGAATTATCATTTAATTTTAGAAACTGTCTAAATTCTTCTTTAATCTGTGACCCACTGGTTTTTCAGGAGGGTGCTATTTAATTGCTATGTGTTTAAATTATTTTTGTGGTTTCTTTTGCCATTGATTTCTAATTTCATTGCATTGTGATCTGATAATATGCATGGGATAATGTTAATTCCTCTGCATTTACTGAAGCATGAGTCATTTAGCTTATAACACTCTAAGTGTCTCTTGCTGGCCTGACCATGGATCCCAGACCCTGACTGTCCCTCACCCAGTCACTGTGAGAGTTTAATACTGGGTACCCTGAAATGAAGCCAACATCCAGCTGTTCCAAGTCCAGGTTCAGCTGGCTTCTCCCTAAAACAACATCCAACCAAGCACCTTCTCCAGGGGAAATGGCAATAGCTTGGACTGGAGTCACTCACCAACTGGTGTATCCTACGGCATCCTCTGCTGTGATGGTTGATTGATTGTGTCAACTTGTAAGAGAAGTTTAACTAAATTGGTTTAGCAATTCTACACCCTAGGGTGTGGAAGATCCACCCTAGGGCAGCCCATTCTCTAGATGGTATAAAGGGGAAATGAAGAGGGTTACAGCCTGCCCGGTTTCTTTGGATCTGCTTCAGTTCCTTTGGAGGAGCTCCAGACTTTCACTTGGATCCTTGGAACTCTAGACCTTCACCTGGATACTTCAGACCTCCAGACCTTCGCCTAGACCCTTCAGACCTCCAGACCTTCACCTGGATCCTTCAGACCTCTAGACCTTCAGCTGGACCCTCTGGATCTCCAGTGCGCAGATGGACCCTCTGCACGCTTCCACGGCTGACTTGTAAGAAGCCCAAGGAAGCCAATCTGCAAGCTCTCACATATTCACATATCTACCATTGTATCTGTTTCTCTAGAGAATATTAACTAATACAGCTGCTCTGTTCCATTGGTGCATTTCTCCCTGAAGGTCTATGGGGTCACCCACTTTCACTGTGTCTCTGTAGATTTCATCACCCTTTCTCACAAACCAGGAGCCAGGGAGAAAGTGTATATTGCTCCTTCCTTTTTCTTCATTGAGGTCTGTCTCTTCACTTTCTCTGTGGGCTCCAATTTTTCCTTCAAATCCTTCCTGGGTCCCAGAGATCCACCCTTTCCCTCTTTTCTTCCCCAAGTTGTTATTTTCCAGTCTTGATTTTGAATCATGGAGAGATTGATTTGTTGCTCTTACCACTCTACCCTTGCCTCTGTTCTTTAAACTTAATTGTTAGAGAAATAGACATCATATCTGGCTCAGAGAAACAAAGGAGAGATCCAGTACAGCATCAATAATAAAAAGAATACTTTTGATATGAGAAAATAAAAATAGGTTATTAAAATAGTATGAAGGGCCAGAAACCCTTAGAAAGGAATACTGGGTAGATATTAATTTAAACTGAGACACCAGGATATGCCATATTTGTAGACAGGAAGACTGTGTCAGATGTTTTGTAACCTAAGAAGACAGAGGGTGGGTCTCATTTTCACCTTGGTGACATCTGCCCACTTACCCTTACTCTTCACACGAATGCAGATCCTCCCCAAGACTTTCCTTGTGAGCTCTCAAAAAACCATGCCCGCTTACATTACAGCACGCAATTGGCACTGAACTTCTTGCTTTGTTATCTTCTTAGCAATAACATTTTCAAGCTGATGCAGAGATACTGACTACACAAGTTACACACTTGAAAAGGAAGCTATTCCTTAACTCTATTTGTTCTCAGTGAAGGTCAGTCTGTATGTGAACCTGACTGGGTTGACTGCTCAGAGAGCAGATGAAACGTTACTTTTTAGTGTGTCTCTGATGATGTTTATGGAAGAGATCATCTTTTGAATTAGCAGACTAAGAAAAGAGATCTTCCTTTACCAATTTGTTGGGCATCATCAAATCCACTGAGTGCCCAACTAGAACACAAAGGAGGAAGGGCAAATGTACTCTCCTCTACAGCTGAGACTTTCATACTCTCCATATTCTCCTGCCTCATACATCAGAAATCCTGGTTCATGGGTCTTCTGTTGTTGTACAACCAGCTCCTCTGTTTGTCAGGTTTTTAGACTCAGAATGAATTATACTATTGGTTTTCTTGGTGTTTCACCTTGCAAGTGACAGAGGTAAGATTTCTCAGCCTCAAAAATAACACAAGCCAGTTTCCATAATAGACAGGCAGACAGACAGGTAAACCTCCTATTGGCTCTTTTTTATTTTATTTGTTTTTCTGGAGAACCCTAATGTTATTTCTCAGCTATGGAGAACTCTTTACTTAAACAATAATATATAAAAATTAATTGTTGAGGATCTCTGTAACAAATCCTTTGTATCTGCATATGCAACTGTCAACCACAGAACTTACCACTGTGTTAACAAAAGATAAGCCCACAATTAATCACAACTAAAACTATGACTTCATGGAAAATCTAAGTTCACTTTTTCCATTAGGGAAACTAAATTGTGTGATCAGCATATCGCTGATCTCCCATGACTCAGACTAGTGGGATTTGCTAGACAGAGTGAGATTTTCTGGTGACAATTTCTAATCTTGGATTCCCTCCATCTCTAACATCTCTATTTTAAGACTTTGTTACTGTTTCGAAGTTTCAGAGTTAAACTGAATGTAATATTGTACAATAAGAAAGACAGTGGGACTTTTCTTAGTGTTTATTTTTAAATTGTATGCTGTGTTTGAAGGTCTAGAAAATGACCTTATGGGCCAGCCCAGCTCTTCTCAATAGATTCATCAGAGTTTTATTTTGTCTGCATTTCTGGCCTGCAGCTCTTTTAGTCCCAAGCCGTAGATCTATCAATCCCTTTCTAATTTTCCAGGTCATTAGACGGCAGCCTTCAGAGAACCGCCAGGTATCCAGAAAGCACTTCGGGAGATTCGCACATTCCCCATGAAAGATCATCACTCAATTCTTGGGTTCTAAAGTCACAATGAAGGGAAGGACTGAACAAAATATCTATCTCAGTCCAATAACAACCTTTTATTAGCTGGACAAGTTACTGAAGTTTGTACATTGGGATTATTCAGGTATTCATATAAAAACATGTTTAACAACATGAATAAAAATAATATAACTACTCATGATTTAACTTTATTCCAGGGGACTGAATTCTAAAAATATTTATTAGTTACTTTGTGCTTGGACCTGCTTTTTGTTTTTTGATTTTTTTCTTTTTTGAGAGTTAAAATCCAGTATATTTCATCCTGTACTGTGATTTGCAGGTTAAGAAGGGAATATACAAGTCCACGAAGCTGGACAACTTCAAAACTGAGTAAACAGTATATGATGTTCTGATTTTCAAAGTAAAAATTTTTTCTTTAGTAGCAAAAACACAGGGCAAAAATGCAAATGAAGGGATTTTTGGAACGATGCATGATTTTATCCAAATGAAGTAGAATTGTATGCATCAACACTACTGGATTACTATTTAATACAAGGCTATGTGAGGGAGATTAGCAGAGGTTGATTTAGCAGTTTTAAGTCTAATTTCTTGCTTCTGACTACGATGAGAGAAGGCGAACAAAAATTCACAACAGCTCAGGATTAAAATCTCACTTTCCATTCTTATTCACACACTGTGGGCAAATTATTCCAACTTCAGCTTCTATTTCTTATTTGTAAAAGAGCAGGGATTTATGTTTTTTTTCTTGGCATTAGTGTAATATTCAGTAATATTTGTAAAGGACCTAGCATGATGGTAGCTTGAAAATACTATTATGTCTTTTAAATATAGGATATATATGATCTTTTAAAAAGTCAGTATCAAACATTTCTGACCATTTAGAAACTCTCTCAAGCATGCTCTTATCTTCTTTGCATTTTCATTTTTTTCCCTTCACCCTCATTTACTATGAAATTCTCTAAGGGCAAGATATGTGATGTGGTCTAGATAAAAACAGTTCATTTTTAAATTCCAGGCCCATGTGTCTATATCCTTTTTCCTTCACAAATGATTTAAACAGCATGGAAAAATTGTGGGACCCATGTGTCTATAAAGACTCAGATAGATTTAAATTTAAATGCTAATTTCATTTTTACTAACCGATTAGCCTTAGACTGACCATTTTATGAGCCTCAGCTTCCTCAACTGCAAAACAGAATAAATGAAAATAACTCAATTATCATAAAAAATAAATGGAAAAATAAAATGCAGGATTTGTAATGTGGTATATTATCTAGCAGTGAAAAAGAATGACTTAACTGAATGACTATATGCACACATATACATCCATAGTATACATTCACAGATAAACATACTTTACATGATTAGGCAGAGTATAGAGTATGCAGCCTATTTACATACTATATGGATATGTTCTTTAAATCCTCATTATGAGTATACCTCAAAATAACACTGTGTGGGAAATTAAAGATGTAAACTAGTGAATACAGTTTGAAACAATTTATATAAAAACAACCATGAAAAACCAATACTAATTTTTTATGATTATATGTACTCATATATTTTTAAAGTATTTTGAAGTATTGAATTATGAGAACTGTTATCCCTGAAAATAATGTTGGAAAAGGAATGAGATGATCGTTAAAATGAATCTAGATTTATGTGAAAAATTTATTTTAAAAAATGCAAGCAAATAATAAGAAACTAAAGGATGTTATTGTGCATACGGTTTATAACAGTAACTTTTTTTTTTTTTGGCTGTACCAGAAATTGAACTAACTGTCCTCTGTCACTAGGTTAAATCCTTTTATTTTTTTATGTCAAGACAGGGTCTCATTAAATTGCCCAGATAGGACTCAAACTTGAAATCCTTTTTCCTCAAGTGCTAGGATTAAAGGCACGCACCACTGTGCTTAGTTTATACAAGTTTCTTTAGCATTCTTTACATTGCTTCAATTTTTTAAACTGTAAAAAGTAATTGTTCTCAGAAGTTTGAGAGTAATAATTTATAGTGCTTAGGAAATCATAGTTTTAAAGAAATTTGCTTTTGTTTAAAATCGAAGGGATTCATAAGCCTGTTACCACTCTGTGGGAAGGTTTACTGAAATGAAAATTCTGGAGGAATCGTCCTAGACTGAAGAAGCAAGGATACAAAATGTTTCAGAGACACCAGATTGCAGAATCAGAGTCTCATCTTACTATGTATTGGTGCTACAGCCTGGCAAGCAGTGGTCTTCTAAGAATGGCCACAGATCTTAATGGACTAAACTGGAGATCAAGAATACGGTTCTAAAACTGGGGACTGGGCAGTCAAGAAGCTGGAGATTTTCACAAATAGAGCTTCTGCAAATATCTACCATATAATTTTCGAGGTATAGTTATATACAGAAAACAATCTCATTAAAAACCTGCAGGCCACAGCATTTAAGGATCCAGGTTAGAGCTCTATTTCTAAAGTGGAAAAATGTGGCGGAGAATAAATCTCTTACGTGTGTATAAATTCCCCTTTCTCTTGGCATAATGTTTCTGATTCTGCATATTCCAGAGAACTGTTTTACTGGACAAGGAAAATAACAAAAGTTTAGAAAATTCTTATTCGGTATTTAAACGTGGGAAAGGGAAGAAAATGTCCAAATGGGAAAGGGAACAAGGGAGGGGGAAAGGAACAGAGGGACAAGAGAAATAAGAAATGGAAGGAAAAAATGGAAACAAAGCTTTTGTAAATAGGGAGGGAGGAGGGGGTGAGGGGAGGGGAATGGGAAAAAAAGAAACAACAAGGTATATCATGTACAATTACAAATCCCCAATGATGAATGTTATCAATATGTACATCAAAAATGTACCATTAAAATTAAAAAAAAAATAAAAAAATAGAAAATTCTTCTTAAACTGTAGTGCACTGCTGGAATTAAAAACGTTGGCTGTGCAAGTTTGGCTGACATAAATCCAATTTCCTGTTCTCACTCTTTCACATGTTACATGAGCAAATTCCAATATCTACAATCTATAAACACTTCACAGAAAAAAATAGATGCCATCGTAACTTTCACTCCCCTGGCCACTGATACTTTAAAAAGACAATATCTAGGGGCTTAGCTCAGTAGTAGAGGACTTCCTAGCACACAAGGGCCCCGTGTTCAATCCTTAGCACTGCAAAATAAGTATCACTAATCATAGTTAAATAAGTAATTTATTCTGCCTCTCTGCTAATACCACAGATTTTCTCAAACTCTAGTGTATATGAGAATCATTAAAGAAATGAGTAAATCTGAGAGATCAGATTGTACTGTAATTTCAAAAACCAGAGCCTCAGTATTCTTTATTAGGCTATTCTTATACATTAATATACCTCAGAATCACTTTAGAACTTTATGGAAAGAAAGATTCCAAAACCTTTAAAATAACTGATATAACATTCTTATTTCAAATTGCTCCATGTGTTTTGTCTTCCCCTCTCTCAATCCATTTCCCTTCTTGCTTAACCTCTATCATCTCTCTTTCCTACACTCATATATTATAATTTAATATTTATGTCAGTCTTAATAACTATTCTTTGCTCCAAAGCATCTGGAACTGTACTGGAAGATGGATGTCTGTGAGTATCCAAAGTACACTTCATATATTTTGTATATTATACAGTAAGTCGGTCTACTCTGAGCACATGCTCTATATTTGGAGAAAATCTGCCTGTTTTTAAAATAATGTTTACACACAGAAACAAAGTTTATGTAGTATTGTCTGCAGATTAATACTTACAAACACACCTACTTTTCTCTGTGAGCTAAAACGAAACTTTCAGAAACAGATACAGAATCTATATAACTGCATCAAACCAAAGCAGCTAAAGAGTTTTCTAGCTTATAGTAAAAATTATTTATTTATATAAATGTATTTATATAGATGTAGACATATATAGTATGTATGCATGTGTTCATATATATGTAGATATAGAAGCATGTGAATAATTCACTTCTGAGTATCTCTCTAGCTCTCACAGCTTTCCACTTGCAGACAAATTCAGTATGTTTCAATATGTGGTCATAAAAACACAGCTCATTTACTTGATAAACATTCCAGTTTCTGTGCTCTTCCTTAGTCCTATTGTATGAGAAACTCTTCGGCTTAGTTCTAAACATTTACAACTCTGTCATGTCTTTCTCCACTAGATTAAGTTCCAGGAGAAAAGGTATTTTTTAATCTCTTATTTACTACTATTGTCTTAATGTCTAAAACATGCTTGGCATAGAGTGAGAACCTCATAAATATTTGTCAAATGAATGAAAAACTGAGACAACAAAGATCATTAGCAGACTCTTTGACTCACTGTTTGGAAACTACAGTTCAATACTAGTAACACTGCAACCTAAATAGAAAACATTGCCCCATATTCTGTGGAAGCATAAGAATATTCCTATTCTGTTGTGTCTTTAGTGATCTCTATAGTTCTGAAACTATTTTCCTTTTTCACCAGAGTGAAACTTAACATTTATTTTCTTTCTTAATACTCTTCAATTAACTCTGACACTAACCTATCATTATAAAGAAGTGGTTCACAACTAGAGTGGATTTTGCCTCTAGAAAGATATTAGGTAAGGTCTGAACTCATTTCTGACTGCCGAGATAGGCGTGTGTGTGTGTGTGTGTGTGTGTGTGTGTGTGTGCGCGTGCGTGTGTAGCAGTGTGAGAGATCAGTCTGTTTAATGACAGTGCAACGCCACATTTTCACAAAGTACTCAAATGGAGGCAAAAGCAACTGTCATTCAGAAGGTTCCTTGTTAAAGTTGAACAAAAAGAAAAAGGTTCCACTGAGCCAACAGACAGCAGTGAGTCCCTTAGTGACGGTGAAAACCGTCTTGCACAGTAACCCTCCTCTCTGTCTCCCTGACACCAGTGACAAAGGTTTTAAAAAGTAAGTGCAGGTTAATTTGTTTATTCTTCTTTATATTTTGTATTTTGTTTATGATATTGTATTACAGTGTTGTGATCATTTTAAATGAATATTCTGGGGTTGTGAACGAATCATCTGAGTATCCATTACTTCTAATGGGGCAATTCACTTTGATATAAAGTGCTTATCAAAGCACTTTACAAGGATGTTTCCGGAATGAATTATGTTCGCAAACCAAGATTTTACTGTAATTACTTTGATGACAGTTCAGGTGTATTTGGTCCTGTTCATTTTTATAACCACGATCTCAAGCCAAGCCATCACCATATGTCACCTAACTATTGCGTTTTCATGTATTAACCATAACTCAAGGCCTGACTTCATAGTTAAAAAACAAAATTTCATGCTTTTTATTTCTGTTAGAATAAACGTCAAACTTTTAACCGTGATCTATACTGTCTTTGTCATTTGATACCTACATCACCGACAATACAGGGCCATTTTCTCCATGTCTACCGTCTTCTATCTACAATTACCACTGGGAGTAAAATCCACCAAATTCTTTTGTTATTCAAAGCATGATGGATTTTTGCTACAGAAAAACCTCCAATCTCTACTTTGGTGTGACTCATTTGTAATCAGCTAACCAACACCAGGTTAATAGGTCCCTATGCCTTCCCTGAAATGATTGCCTTCAGTTACCGGACTGGTTTTATATTTAATCATGTTTTTCTTTATGTAATAAATAATTTAGCTCTCTTACATTGCTATTTGTCCGTGAGGAAAGGAATGGCATATCTTCTTTCTATTGTGTCTCTTACATCTAGCAGAGAGCTTGGCATGTAGTAATAAATACTTATTTAATTAAGAAGTTTCTGGACTTACATAAATAGTGCATGTGCCCAGAACAAGATGGAAATTTCACAGCAAATCATGTTGCTCAGACCAAAACTAGATAAATACATGACAGATAGATACATAGATGGATCAGAAAAGAATAGGAAAATACAAATCATACTTTGGAAAAAGCCTACAGTAATTCATCTTCAGAGAAGCAAAACTAACCATTCTTAAAGTGACTCCTCTGTGAAAATCTAGAATAATAGCCACCAGTGCAAAGGCTCAAAATGACAACTCTCAACAAATCAAATCCCTGGAAGCAGCCCCATTTTTAATTAAACACTTGGATCTGCTGCATATTCTGTTTAGTTTGCTAATTGTGTTGTGTGAAGGATGGAGCAAGGCGTTCATACTGAATGATTTATCCACTGAAACAATGTAAATTCTGTGTTTTTGAAAGCACTTTGGGCATACTTCAGAAAAAAGAAATAACTGCTCTGCCCAAAGTGTTTTACTTTCATTTATTCTTACTCTCACATATCATACACACAAAACAAATAATTTTGTTTTATTTCTATTGAAAGATCTATAATATAAGCTAAATTATATTCTAAATTATATTCTTTGGTCCTTGGAAAGGAGCATCTTTCAGACCATTGAAGGGATTTTACTTGCACAATTGATAAAAAACAAAATATCAACAAAATATCTATCCCAAGAAAACGTATATGCCCCTATACCTATACTAATATGCACCAGTCTGAATTGTCAGTAGGTACTCAACAATAAAGATTAAAAAGTATTCATTTAAAATTACTGATATTTAAAATAAAATAAGTTCAAAATGAATTTGCTTTTTCCCTTTTCTAGAGAAGAGATAGTTTTTGTACGTGGAAGTGCTGTGATTGCATGCTTTTGTTCTCCCAATTTATGTTGAAACTCAATCCCCAAGGTCATATGTTAGTGACACTTGGAGGTAGAGTCATTAGAGGTAATTAGTATTAATTGAGGCCACAAAGCTGGGCTCCTATGATTGCATTAATGGCTGTATAGGAAGAAAAAAATCCCTACTTAGCTAACTTGCTCTACTTTTCATTTGATACCCAGAGCCACATTGAGAATCTGCAGCTAATCCCCGACAGAAAGAGTTGGCAACCTGATGTTGAAGTTCCTGGCCTTCAGAACATAAGATAAGTAAACCTTTATTCTTTATAAATTACTCTCCATATGTGGCATTCATTTTTGGCAACAGAAAATAAACTAAGATTAAAGTATGCATACTTGTTTAGAAAAAAAATGGCAAGAAAACCACTCCCATCGTCTTTATTACTTTCCATTTAAATCAAGTAACATCAGAAATTACGGAACTGAAATTTAGCTATTTTCATAGGCTTGCTTTCAGAAATCAGTGGGATGCTGGAATCTGAAAGGGAAAGAAGTTTCTGATTTATACTCTTTCACTCCTTCCTTCATGTTAAGTATCAATTATGACTATTTCTCCTTCTACCAGGATTTCTTTTTTTTCTTCTCTCTCTTGCTAAAAATTATATGGTAGAGTCACAGCTTATTTAAAAATCTCCAGAAATTCTGGAAATAGATTAAATATGTTATTCTTCTGTGATTCACCAATTTTTTCAATGGTAGGCAAACCATAAGTGAATACTCTCATTCTAATATGTCTAGTTCAAATTCTTGTTTTTGGAACTTAAAAAGAACTCATTGGTTTATACACATCTATGCAAATGTAAAAGAGAAAATCATTAGAATATATCTTTACTATTAATTTCAATAATCTGAAAACGAAATTGGAGATTTATATATTACGAACAAGTTAGTAAGTGAACATTCCTCCCCATTCCACAGTAACTTAATCTAGTCAATGACTTTATTTCCATTGACTACTTCATTGTAAAGCTTATCACTAAAATAACATTATAGTATTCATGCTACATTTAGAGGCATTTATTTTACTGATAAGTAATGGTGAAATGGTCTGTTGAAACTGTTATTGTGATTTCCTTTAGGTTTGTATCCAAACTTTCCTTTTAGCTCCTTCATCATATTTAAGATACTTGTTTAAATTTTTCGTTTAGAAAAATCTGATATTGGTGCTTCCACAGGACAGTTTCTGTTAATTTCTCATGTGAATGTGCTACTATTCCTTGTTTGTATGCTTTATAATTTTTTTTGAAAATAAAACAATTTGAATATTAGAATTTAATAAATCAGGACATCAATTTTATCTTCTTCATCATCATGTATTATGTAATTTGCTGTGAGCTGTAGTTGTTTGTCCAGTTATTTTTCTAAAATACTTTCGCAAAGAATGCATTGATTATGAAGTCTCTGTACCTTTAATTGTCAGCTAGTGGACTGACAGTTTTTCTTGAACCTCTATAGAGAGAATGAGAAAGCAAGAAAAGTAAAAGAAAGAAGGAAGGAAAGAAGGAAAAGATGAAAGGAGGAAGGGAGGAAGGAAGAGAAAGAGAGAAAAAAAGGAATGAAAGAAAAATTCTCCCATCCTCTTTAGATTAATCCTATTTTTACCACCGTTTAACGCCTTCAATGTCCAACTCATTAAAGAATCTCTCTTTCCCAGCTTTTTCTCTCAGACTTTAGATAGAACTGTTTACAGCTGTCCTCACATATAACCTTTTTGTTTCATGCAGCAGTAGGTGGTGTATTACTTTTCAGTGTTTTAAGAAATGATCATTATGTAGTCACTTTTCTGCACTGACAGAGTTCTGGCTTACGTGAAACAAACCTAAGTACCTTGCGTCAGTCCATCAGGTGGCCCGCAGACAAGTCCGTTGTCCCCTTCCCCTGCCACCCTGTTATGTCAGGAGCCAGGAGCATGGGCTACATGCCGCCTCCCCTCAAGAGTGCAGTTTAGCCTGGGAGCGGGGTAGTACAAAAGCAGCTAAAAATGCCACAAACTTCTCTTCCCATTTTCTCATTGTCTTTTTCTTGTTTCAGTAGTCATTCTGTTGTTCTATATGTTTAACTATTTTCCAACCATCTAACAAAGCTGATTCTGGCAGTTTTTGTTCATTCTTCCCCTAGTTTATTTGGAAGGGCAGGCTTTTGGAAGAACCCACCCCACTATTTTCGCTAAAGTTACTCTGAATTTTGCGTTGAGTCAGCTTACCCTCCTCTCCACAGCCCCCATGTTTTAAACCAAACTTGGTTGTATTCATTGTTGTTTCACATATTTACACTTCAGCTCTTTAGTGAAAATACACTTAGGATGACTATGTCTTTTTGCAGATTGAGCTATCACGGCATACCCTCTTTCTCTGACACTTTTACTTAAAAACACTCATGTCTAATTTATTCAATATTAATATATACAAACCATACACATATACTTACATGTTATGTTTGAAGTAAAAATTTTTCAGCAACATATATTAAGGCTATCTTATTAACCCATGCTGCCAGAATATGTCTTTGATTTATTTATATCACTTAGGTTTAATTTAGTATAATTATTAATACTAATATTAATCATGTTTTTATGTTTTGTTGTTTTATTTTTCGTTCTCTATAGTTTTTTGTATCTGTCTTCTTTTATCCCTGCTTACAATGATTTATATGCACATTTTTATTATTCTAGTTTGATTTACCTAGAATGATTTTCGAGTTTATCACTTTATATGATTTTAATGATTGCTATAAATATTACATTTTATACATAAATAATTCATCACAGTCTACTGTTGCCATTTCACTAGTCTGAGTCAAATATAGAAATATTACTTCTATTTGCATCCATTTACACTCCTTTGTTTATAAGATAATGACATTAAATATGTCCTCTGAATACAATTAGAACCATATTAAAAAGTATTAGAAAATTTCTTCCACTACTAAACTTAATTTAGAAAACTGAAAGGGTAATGAAAAAACTTTGTTCCCCTCCACACCTTTCTCCCTCACTCCCTTCCTTCCTTTTATTCATTTTATTGTTAAAGTCAAAAGACTTAAAATAGAAATTCCATTTGACCTAGCTATTCCCCTTCTGGGTATCTTTCCAAAAGAGTTAAAGACATCATACCACAGTGATCTATACATACCCACGTATATAGCAGCACAATTCATAATAGCTAATCTTGGAAATAGCCTATATGTTCATCAAAAGATGAATGGATAAAGAAAATATGGTATTTATACATAATGGAGTAGTACTCTGCCATAAAGAAGGATACACCTGAGTGATTTGTAGGAAAATGGATGTACCTTGAGACCATAATGCTAATTGAAATAAATCAGACACACAGGGTTAAATATGCCATGGTTTCTCTTACATGAAAAACTAAATATATAAATCAAATGAAATAAAAGACGGACAATAGGAAAAACGAGAATTTTTAAAAAGCTATTATAATGCAGCATGGACAATGTATCTAAAATTGTACTTTGATTGAGTATAATAGTCTTATATGTTTTATATGCCTTTTAACTTATTAGTCTGGTTGTTAATCTGTATATATTTAATTAACGTTATTATGACTTATACATAAATGAATCTGATGCCAGCAAAATAAATGGAGGGTGGAGGGAAGGGGGAAAACAGAATTGAGATGTACAATATACATGTACCAATTTCCCACAATGAATGCAATCATTACTGCAAACACGAGTTAGCAAAAAAATTCTCAACAAGATACTGGCAGATGGAAGGCAACAAATCATCAAAAATTTCATACATTATAACCATGTAGAATTAATCCCAAGGATGCAGGGATGGTTCAACACACACAAAGCAATAAATGTAACCCATCCCATAGACTGAAGCAAGGATAAAAATCACATGATCATCTCAACTGATGCAGAAAAGCCTTTGACCAACATCTATTCATGGTAAAAAGTCCTATTCCTGCTTTATTCTGGGTTCCTATGGCATGAAATATTGTTTTCCATCCTTTGAGTTTTAATCTGTCAATGTGTTCTGGGATTAAATGTGTTTCTTATATATAGCACGTGATTGGGTTTTGATTCTTGATCCATTCTGCCAACTTGAGTCTTTTGACAGGGTAATCAAAACCATTCACATTGAGAGTTATTTCTGAAAAGTGTTCACATATTCCTGTCATTTTATTATTTTTATTGCTTATTTCCTTATTTTTCCTGTTTACTTAACTGCTCACCCTGTCTGGCATTTCCATTCTATTAGACATTTTGGCATTATCGGCTTCATTGTCTGTTTCTAGCAAATTTTCGAGAATTTTTTTATAGTTCTTGTTTAGTGGTCTTGCATTTTCTGAGATGTTCTTTGTCACAGAGAATGGTTATTTCTCCAACAAGTTTGAAGGATGTATAAGTCTGGGTTGCAAATTGTTTTCTTTCAGGGCTAGAAAAATGTCATTCTAAGCTCTCCTGGCCTTTAAGGTTTGTGTTGAGAAGTCTTTTGTAATTCTCATGGATTTGTCTTTATAATCAGCTCACTGCTTTTTCTAACAGCTTTGAAGATTTTATCACTGCATTAGACTTCTGGGATTTTTCCTATGATGTGTCATGGAGAGGATCTCTTTTGATCATGGCTATTTGAGGTTCCATATGCCTCACTTATCTGCATGTTTCATTCTTTCCCTATATTTTGAAAGTTTTATGCTTTTATTTCTGTAAACAGTTTTTTATGCCATTTGTGCTGTCTTCTGACTTTTCACTTCAGCCATCTAATCTTAGATTTGTCTTCTTTTTTTTTTTTTCATATAGTAGCTGTTCATTCTATTTTTCCCGATCTGCTTTTTTAAGGTATCCTTGAGTCATTGGTCTTTGACAGCATCCCTCTACTCTCATTCTGACTCTCTGTTCTCACACTGGTCTCTTCTGTCCATATTTTCAACATCATTTTTAATCTCCTGGATTTCTGTTTGGAACTTTTTCATGGACTCTGTTTATTGGTTAAACTGGTCATTCATTTTGCTTAGCTCAAGTATGTGCTGGCTTTCCACTGCAGAGGGCAGAGCCCATGTCTTTCCCATCTCACAGGTTCTCTGCCCAGTCTGTTGCCCATCCACAGCTGTATCCCACGGCTGTCTCCCACCCAGTCACTGTGGGAAGGCCACACACAGAACCAAGAAGTAAAGCTGTCCCCCAGCTGTTCTGAGTCTCAGACTCAAATACTCAACTCCCTCTCCAAATGTCACCTGATCAAACACTCACTGGTGACATGATGAGTGCCATGCTGGGTTCCCTCTCAAGCTGTTGCCCAGAGTTTAGAAGGAGGCCCCCAGAGCAAAACTTCATGCTAGTCTTGCAGTTCACAACAGCCACAGGCCCCTGCTGGGGCTTGCCATTTCTCCCTGGAGCTCTAGCCCTGTGCACTTACCCAGTGTCTGCAGATCCAGTGTCCCCTCCCCATCAGCCTCAAAACTGGGTGAGCTTCCCAACTGATTTGTTCTTCTGTGTTGTGGTTCATCATTCTAACATCTCTATAGCTTCTAATTTTCCTGTCAGCTCCTTCCTGATTCTTGCAGATCAGTTTCTCTTTGTTATTTTCCAGGTTTCTGGGCTCCTGATCTCAGGGAGGCTGCATTTTGCTGCCAATCACCACTCTGCCATGTTCTTCTTAATTGAAAAATATTTTTTAAAAACCATATAGCTATATTTTTGCTAAACTCTGTAAAAATTATGGCAAGATTCTGAATTTTAAGACTCTCATAATTATATATAGGAAAGGCATATTATCATCCATTAACATTTCAGGACATTTAATTCAGGGACAGAGCTATAAACCTATCAGAATTTACCATGATCAGTGAGATTTGAGCACATATTTTAACAAGATCAATAACCAATTTACTAAGGTAGAAAAGTTGAGTATTACTTTGCTTAAGATCATATTCATATTACGAGACATGTAATACGAGACAAAAATTTTACAGTGAAATATTTACCTTTAACATTTACTTTTCAAATATAAAGTGTGATTGAGCAAATAATTACAAATTATATGTTATCATTTCCTACAATAAGAAATGATAGAATTTATTTTTCTTTTTCAAACTATGATAGTTTTAAAGGTAAATATAAAATGAAGGTATTTAAGAATTTTTTGTTCAATTAACACTTTACCTTAAAATCTTTAACCGATTTCTCCTTTTTTACTATATTAGAACCACCATGAATACATGTTTTTTTTTCTTTTGTCATACATTATAAATATTTAAACTAAGCTTTCAAGTCATTTTTATTTGCAACTTTGATCATAAAAATGACATGATTATAATATGTAAAACATTATGTGTTATTTAGATTATGGGGCAATTTTTGAAAAACACAATCTAAACAAAAATTTTCCCAAGGATAAAATAGTATTTGGTTTAGTTTCAAATAAGAACATTTTAATTTAATTTTGGATATACTTATATCTTACCATAAAATATCACTATGTGGAGAGGAAAATAATCTCTGCTCTTGCATTTCTCTTTCTTTATGCTACTATATCCACAGTGCTAAAGTCTACTTGTCATTGTATAATAGAGTCCCAGTGCTGGTAGATAGCAGTTACTCAGAATTTTAAATTGAATTTTAAAATCAAGTTTTCATTAAGGGTATTATGAATAGATAAAAGGCTATAGATTATAATGGTACAGTTCAAAGATTTTTTTTTAAACTGAACACATACATAACCAACATTCACATTAAGAAAGAGTATATTTCTCATACACTGAAGTCCCTCTTCTGCCTGGTTCAGTTACTATATTCAGCCTCCTCCACAAAAGCAATGATATTACTAAATAACAGTTGTTTAAGAACTATATAAAAGTTGCTTAGAAACTAAGATTTATGATCAAATAATCTAGGCTTCCATTAATGACAAGATAATTTTCCCAAGCCATTTCCCATACCGAGGTGAAATGATACATTTATTAGTGATTGTCCTTTCATAGCTATTGTCTTAAATGTATCTGATCCTTGTACTAATACTACATTGATTTATTAGTCAACTTTAAATACTTTTTATATTTTGGAAAATATCCATTTATGACTATTCATACCTAGGTAATAATCTAACTAAAATCTTTCAAATTAAAAAAAATTATTTCCTGTATAACTTATATAATAAAAAGACATGATAAAATGCTAAGTATTTTGTAGATATGTAGCTATATGCGTGGAAGTTTTTCATTGTCTGATACATGTGCAAATAAATCCTCTCAAATGACTAGTTTCCTTACATATTCAAATCTTTTTTATGTGCCTTAATGAAATTTTAGTTTTCTTCTTATATGACCATTATATTTTCTTTTAAATATTTCAAATTTGCACTTTACTTTGAATGATATTTTTTACTGTCAGTTTATTTTCAAATGAGTTGTTGTTTATGAAAATCATAGATTATTTTATGTTCTTAGAAGCTAGTTACTGAGCTTTTATTAGCTCTAATAGTCTCAAAATATTTCTTCAAAATATTTTATTAGCTTAAAATATTATTTGTTTAAAAAAAAAAGATAGCCTGATGCCAACCATGAATGATATCACTACAAAATATGTCTTCTAGAACCAACATTCGATCTCAGGCTTCATCATCTTGACCTATGCAGCACGCCAAGTGTTTGCTGAAATTCTGAAGTTTGAGTTAATAAAACATATGCTTCTCACGACTTTTAGTAACATTTTCATTTAGCTATCCAGGGTGGAAAAGTGATCTAAAAATAGTTTCCATGTTTGTCGGTATCAGTAGACAATCACAACAAAAATAATTAACCCATGGCAGCCAAGAAGCAGAGAATAAGGAAGAACCATAGAAAAAGATATACCCTCCAAAGACATGCTCCCAGTAACTAATCTCCTTCAACCAGGCCCCCTTCCCTAATAGCACATTCAGCTATGAACTCATCAATGGATTAATCCACCTATGAGTTTAATTACCTCATTAAACTTATCACCTCCAATCACCTTCCAAAATCTCTATGTTGGAAATAGTGTTGTACAAATTAGCTAAAATTATGCTGTGTAATTCATTATGGATAGGACTACTATTCTGCACTGAGAGTGTTTTCCAAGTACAAAGCCATGATCTAATTATGCCACACACTTTAAACCCAAGTTCTATCTGGTCAATTCTGCCTTGAGCCAATAAATTATGTTTTTTGTTTTACCTAGTTTGCAGTGGTTTGGTGTAGCTTACAAGTCCTTTCTATCTTGAGTGTAAGAGAATTATAATACATTTCCCTAATGTTGCTGAAAGTCAGGACAAAAATTAACACCACCATACATATATACCTCAAAACATCATGCTATATACAAAAATACAATCCTATCTGTTAAAGTAATAAATAAAATTGAACATCCTAAAAATGAATTAAATTTAAAATTGAATAGTGAATCACTAGTATTTTAATAGTTAGACAATGAGATTTAGTTTATAAAGAAATTTGTCTAAAGTTTAAGTAATGCCATATGGGAAGTTCAGCCAAAGATAATATGCTCCTACTTGCTCAGCATGTTCAGGGAGATATTAGGAATATTTTGAAACAATTTCAGTCTGACTTAGGAATGTATACTTGATAACCTGTGAACCCCTATTCAACTCAAAAGATCTATGATTACAATTAACAACTTTATAACCACATACTTATCTGCTATTAAATAAGATTCTTTCATATATGCTCAAATAGCTATTCTGTAGTATGCTTTTCAAGTGTCCTTTCCAAATAAAATGAATGCAACAACTCAGTGTTATTATCAGAGTATAAATGCATAATCAGAGTTTAAATTTTTTTCTGTTGCATGAAGAAGGTACACTGTAGTTGTTTGACTCAAAAATTTCCATAAATTCATATTAAATGAAACCCATTAAAATATATAATCCCAAGAAGATGATAAATAATGGCAGACCAAAATCTTCTGCCCCCAGTGTCCTTAGGTAACTCTCAATTTGGAGCAAGACAGCTTTTAAAAATCTAATTTGGATCCTACATACCAGGCTGTCTAAAAACTATACAATAAAAGTTATACATTCCCTTTCACCAAAGAACTTTGAGGACACAAAGACCAATTTTCCCCAACTAGAATGTACTAAATAATGGGCTATAAATCATATACTATGATAAATATTTGCATTCTCTATAGCCCCAGCAAGACACCTGTTTGGAATAGGTGAATCCACAGATTATTTTTTAAAAAACGGAATCAAATTTTATAAATAAAAAATCCATTCCCCTCAAGAAAATTTGGTGGTGATGAGAGGGATCATATTGGACATGTATTTTATATAATTTATTTGAATATTTTCAAATGAAGATATTGATTTTTATAATGTAATGTAAAAATGTGGTCATTTTAGAAAACTGTTAAAATAATACATTAAAAACTTTAAAACTAACAATAAAGTACAAGTAGAGAATTGAAATTACCTAAGAACCAGGACTACTGCTTATATGATGTTACATTTTAAAAGGTAAATTTTATTTTGTGGAGATGGGGTTTCTCTCTGTATCTATCTATCATCTATCTATCTATCTATGTGTGTGTATATACGTACATAGATATGTACACGTATCTATACGGACATGTAGCTATCTATATGTGTGTATGTACATACATAGTATAGTTCTTCATTTTTAAAATTTGTAATTTTTCATTAAAACATAATAATTGTACATATCTATGTGGTACAGTGTGATAATTTTATACATGTACACAAAATGTAATTACCAAATTTCTATAATAAAGATTTTTTATGCTTCAACACCTATTTCTTTATGTTGAGAACACATCCCAATGTCACTAAACATTGGTGATAATATAATGTTAGTACATAATAATTATATTTCTTATTCTGAACTTCTTAGTTTGGAGAAAACTATAATTTTGTTTTTTTTGGTGCTGGAGATCAAATTCAGGGCCTTGTGCTTGCAAGGCAAGCACTCTAATCACTGAGCTAAATCCACAGCCCATAGATATTTTTGACCATATAGTGAAAGAGATAGGAACTTTCAAATGAAAAACGTAAAGGCATATTTTCAGGGTGTAGGTATCCCTTACAGATCGCAGATTTCAGGTTTAAAAAACCTTAACTCACAGAGAATATTCTTTGTTAATCTATTGATTGATATAGAACAACATGGAATTTCATATGAGCCTAAGCTAAAGTATCTTAGGATAAATTCATTATTGAGACTGTATTTAAAACAAAAAGCTGCAAATAAATAAACACCCATTTTTAAAATTTGGGATATTTATTCTATTTCTCTGGTATAATACAAATTCAGTGCGCTGCAAGGTTTTATCATTTTATTAAACATTTCTGTTTGCCTAAACCAAAAGCATAAACAAAATTTATATGCACATAAATTTGTCTAGGGAGTAGGTCCGTAACTGCTATCATAAAAAGGAAGATTTCATGTTCTAAAATAAGAATATTTTCTATACAAGGAAAGAATATGAGCTATTTACAAAATTCAAGTTTTGCTGTCACATTTATGTTTGTTCAACTAAAAAACTGAACTTTCCATATGAAAAGTTCAGTAACCCCTGTAGATACTCAAAGAGAAATACAAGTAGGTTACTGGAGAACCTCAGAAGTTTTAATGTTGTTGATTAACACACATTGATGGAGTAAAAAATTTACATCATATTCTAAGACTATAATTACATCATATTCTAAGACAAGAGTTGTGTAGGGACACATATAATTTGGCATTGGGTGAAGTATAAACTAGGATTATACCTTCTTATTCTTTTTATTTTATGTCAAATACTTTGACTAAACCAGATTTTTGGAGCCTGTACAGAATAACAGGTAGGTGTATATGTATGAATCTGAGGAAGACCTGGGACCAAATATCAATTCCTTTACAGGTTGACCTTATCTAAATCTTTGTTCCTTTGTAAAATGGGCATGGTGATGTCCTTTGAAGCATAGTTCTTTCATTAAATATGGATAATGCTGAAATGTATGCAATACATTGAGCACTGTGCATAATCCATTAAACATTCAACAAGTAAAATTGATTACCATTGGATAGAGGCAGGCGATGACACTCAAAAAATTTATTTCAAATGTGTCTAGTAATAAGCATGAGATAACAAGCATGTTAATATCTATGTGTATTTTACCTTCAATCTATGAATTCCACAAGTTGAAGCTTCACTTGTCAAAAATGTGTTACCAAGGAAGTATTCACCATATAGTTCTAATCATTACCTTGTTTTCTTCCACCTTTTTCATTTTCTTCCAAAAGAAAGAATAGAGAAAGAATGTAACTATTTTACATTATTATGCTGTAGCTTTTCTCTTTTCCTTTGTCTTTAGATTATTAGTTTCTAGCCTGTAGGAAAAGCTGATAGTACAGCTGCGCCTCAGTAACCATGTGTGATTGATTCAAGATTCCCTGCAGAGACTAAAATCTACAGACACTCAATTTCTTTACATAAAACTAAATAACACATGGATGTAACCTATGCTTATCCTCCCATATACTGTAAATCATCTTTAGATTACTTATAAAAGTACAATGTGAGCCAGGCGTGGTGGCGCACGCTTGTAATCCCAACACTTGGGAAGCTGAGGCAGGAGGATTGCTGTGAGTTCAATGCCAGCCTGGGATACACAGCAAGTTCAAGCTACTCTGGACTATATAGCAAGATGCTGTCTCAAAAATAAATGTGAAACTACATAGCTAAAGCTATAGAAATAGCAGATGTATTGTATTGTTTAGGAAAAGAATATAAGAAAATTCTGCACATGGTCAGTACAGACATAATATTTCTTCCCAATATTTTCAGTATGTGGATCCCTGAATGTGGAACCCAAAGATACAGAGAGTCAAATGAATCAGTTATTAGGGATATTATGGAGGAAGGCATGCTTGTCTAGGAATTTTTGTTAATAGTATTATGTGTTATTCAATACAGGTTTTCTAAATTCAGTCTAAAGGAAAATTTGCCAAATTTCATTGATGACAAGCTACTTGTAAATCTTGAATTCTCCTGACATGACAGAGACTATTCAATAATACAACCTGAAAACAGATTCTTAATAAAACAGACAATAAAGAAATACACCTTCCACCAACTAAACTACACTTGTCAGTGAAACTGATCCCCTTTCCATGATGGTGCATACTTTTAAACCATTATTCTATGTTTGATTGGCAATTTATTCAATCACTCATCAGCTAGATATGGAGATACTAGTCCCATGTCTGACATATATGACAAGATCAAACATCACTCACAAGAATGTAGCCTACACCAGGCAGAGTTTTATCGTAAGGATAGAATAGAGGACTAAAAAATATGTTTAAAAAAATCAACAAATTGAAGAGATGGTTCTTTGAAAGAGTAAATAAAATAGATAAGCCTTTAGCCATATTCACCAAGAGAAAGACAGAGACAACTCACATCAATGAAATTAGAAATAAAAAAGGCGAAATCACAACATACACTGTAGAAATCCAGAAGCTAGTAACTACTTTGAAAAATTATACTCCAAATTAGCAAATTTTGAAGAAACGGATGGATTCCTACACACACACAAACTACCAAAACTAACCCAAGAAGACATAAATATGGTTAACAACATGATAACAAGCAATGAAATCAATACAGTAATGAATCTACTAACAAAAAAAGCACATGACCTGATGGAGTCACTACTGAAATCTACGAACAGTTTAAGGATGGTATATTACCAATACTCCTCAAGCTCCTCAAAGAAATTAAAAGGGACGGAGTGCTTCCAAATTTATTTATGGAAGACAGTATCATCCTGATCCAAAATCAGATAAAGACCCAATTAAAAATGAGAACTACAGGCCAATCTCTTCAATGAACAGTGATGCAAAAATCCTCAACAGGATATTACCAAATAGAACATAGCACATTATCAAAAGATGATACATTATGATCAACTAGGTTTCATCCCAGAGATGCAAGGATGGTTCAACATACATAAGTCACTCAATGCAATTTCCCACATAAATAGGAACAAGGTCAAAAACCATATGATCATATCAATGGACACAGAAAAGGCTTTTGACAAAATTCAATGCCCCTTCATGATTAAAAACCCTTGTATCTTCCCAGAAGAATTGAAATCATCATACCACAGCGATGGCCATGTTCACAGCAACACAATTTGTAATAGCTAAGTCTTGGAAACAACCTAAATGCCCAACAACAAATGAATGGCTAAAGAAGATGTGGTTTTTCTACACAATGGAGTACTAGCCTGCCATAAAAAAGGATAATCTAGAGACATTTCTAGGTAAATGGATGCACCTCGAGAGCATACTCTTAAGTGAAACAAATCAGACATTCATGAGTACACATTGAGTTGTTTCTCTGATACGAGAAACCATGTCAATAAAGACAAAGAGGTATAATATATAATGCAAAAAAAGATAGTATTTGAAAGAGAGGAGAACTAGATAGGGAGAAGAGGGAAAGAAGGAAGGGAAAAAGAAAAGACAGGAGAAAGGGAAAAATGTTAAAATGTAAATAAACCTGCAGTAAATAGGGAAGGGAGGGGGAATAAAAGGGCTCGGGAAGAGAGGGGAAAACCAAGATATATCATGTACTGGTAGAAATTAACTATGATGAATGTGATCACTATATATACAATGTACCAATACATGTTCTTGGTAAATAAATTTAAAAAAAGAAAAACCCTGAAGAAAAGTGGTATAGAAGGATCATACCTGAATATGACAAAGGCTATTTATTAAAACCAATAGCCAACATCATCCTAAATAGCGAAAAAGTAAAAGTATTTCCCTTAATATCAGGAATAAGACAAGGATATCCACTGTCACCTCTTCTATTCAACATAGTACTTGTCACATTAGCCACAGCAGTTAGGCAAGACAAATTAATGGAATACATATATGAAAGGAAAAACTCAAATTATCATTATTTGCAGACGACATGATATGCTACATAGAATACTCAAAGAGCTCCACCAAAAAAAAAAAAATAACTCTTAGAAATAATAACCAACTTCAGCAAAGTAGCAGGATACAATATCAACTCACAAAAATCATTAGCATTTCTGTACACCAACAATGAACAAGGTGAGAAGAAAATACCGAAAATAATGCCATTCACAGAGGTTTCAAGAAAAATGAAATTCCTAGGAATTAATCTGACCAAAGAAATAAAAGAACTCTACAAAGAAGACTAGAGTACTCTGAAGAAGGAGACAGAAGAGGACACCAAAAATTGGAAGATGTCCCCTGCTCCTGGATAGGCAGATCAAATATTTTCAAAAAGTCCATACTTCCAAAACTGTTATACAGATTCAATGCAGTCCCAATCAAGATACAACAGCATACTTTACAGATCTAGAGAAAACAATCCTAAAATTCATACGGAGCCAGAAGAGACCCAGAATAGCCAAAGCAATTTTGTGCAATAAGAGCAAAGCAGGAGGCAGAGCAATACATGACTTCAAACTATACTACAAAGCAAGTGTGATAACAACAGCATGGTACTGGAACAAAAACAGATATGCAGATCAATGGAACAGAACCGAGGATACAGACACCTCCCCAAACGTCCTCAACTATTTGATCTTTGACGAAGGGGTTAAAAGCATATGTTGGGAGAAAGATAGCCTATTTAACATGTGATGCTGGGAAAACTGGTTATTTATATCCAGAATATTGAAAATTGGACCCTTCTTGCTCATCAAACACTAATTTAAAATCAAAATGGATCAAAGATCTAAACATTAAGACAGAAACATTAAACCTTTTGGAAGATAAAATAGGTAAACCACTTGAAGACATAGGTGTAGGAAAGGATTTTCTAGCAGAACTTCAATTCCTGAAGAAATAGCAGCAAGGATAAACAAATGACAGGATTTAGCTCAGTGGTTACAGTGCTTGCCTCACAACCACAAGGCCCCAAGATCAGTCCCCGGGATCCCCCCCCCAAAAAAAAAGAATAAACAAATGAGATTACATCAGACCAAAAAACTTCTGTACAGCAAAAGAATCAATCAGCAGAGTGGAGAGAAACCTACAGAAGGGGATAAAATTTTTGCCAGCCCCAGAGAAAGGACTAATATCTAGGACATACAAAGAACTGAAAAAAATTAAACCACTTAAAATTAAAGACCCAGTCAAGAAATAGGCAAGAGAAATGAACAGACACTTCCCAGAGGAAGTAATATAAATGGTCAACAAATATTTCAAAAAATGTTCAACATTCCTGGCCTGTAGAGAAATGCAAATTAAAACAGTACTAAGATTCCATCTTACCCCAGAAAGAATGGCATTCATTAAGAAATCAAGCAATAAGAAATGCTGGCGTGGCTGTGGTGAAAAAGGAACCTTCCTTCATGGCTGGTGGGAATGAAAACTATCACAATGTTATGAAAATCAGTAAGGAAATTTCTCAAAGAACTAAAATTATAAATTGTATATGACCCAGCTATCCCCCTGCTAGGTATCTTCCCCAAAGAGTTTAAATCATCATACTGCAGTACTGCACATATACAAATACTCATAGCTGCACAATTTATAATAGCTAAATCCTGGAAGCAGCCTGTATATCCAACAACAGAAGACTGGATAAAGGAAATGTAGTATCTATATAAGATGGAATACTACTCAGTTATAAAGAACGACAAATTTGAGACATTTGTAAGAAAATGGATGTACCTGGAAAATATAAAGTTGAGTGAAATAAACCAGATACACAAGCTTAAATACAGTATGGTATCTCTCCTTTGAGTGAGGGAAAGCACAAATTAAAAAAGTGATAAAGGATGGGTAGAAACATACAAGGAGATGGATCTCTTGTAACAGAAAAGTGGTCTAAGGAAAGAAGGGGGAGGGGTGAGGTGGAAAGGAAGGGGAAATAAGAAGAATAAAGATTTTCCATGTACAGGAACACAATAAACCCAATAAATGTAAATACTGTAGGCCATAACATGAGCTAAGACAAATAATAACAAGAATGAAAAATAGCATAGGAGAATGAAACAGGAATGAAAAATGAAATGATCAGGAATGAAAGATGGCACAGGGGAATCTGATGAAAAGGGTGAGGAGAGGGAGGGAAGAGAGAGGGGATTTTAAAAGATGAAAGAAACAAGCCATAATATGTACCTATAACCATTCCCCAAGATGATTATAAACTACATAAAGTGCAAACATGTACAAATAAAATAAAAAAATTAAAAAATAAAAAGATATCTGAAGTAGGGTTCTATTTCTGCAATCTTGTACAGTGTGTGTTCAATGGGGACATCAGTAACCTAAATTAAAGCTGATTCATAAAGGAGATGTTAGAGGAAAGAGTCGGTCAGAAGAGAAGAGGAGAATTCTAGAAATATATAGACAGTAAGAACCCAAAGTAGATAGAAAAATAATGCTGGGCACCCAGGGATAAAATGTGGTGATCTTGTAGAGATAAAACTAGAGATATGGTTGAGTCCAAGTTACACTATGCCTAACAGTTTTAAGAATTTTGGGCTTCATTCTTAAAGAGTGGAGAGTTACTACAGAGTTGCTAGTGGAGTATGAAGAATGGTGATTGCCAGATGCCAGTGTACAAAAAAGGGTCAATACATATTTTCCCCAGAAGTGGACTGCTCTAGACTTTGCCATTTGGGTTCAGAATTTTAAGACAACACTCCACAAGTCATGTCGTATTTATCAACAATGAAAATATGATGTTCTAAATTACTGTTCATTACTTTTAGAGAAACTAAAATGTGACAGCAACTATATTTCAAAGATTGCCCACTCCAGGCCAGTCATGTTTGAGGATGAAGAACAGATTCAATTATATTATGCCACATAACAAATCACATATTCAGGAATATGCAAAATTAAACCCTACCACCTACTAACCTTCTGCCCTTTTCACAAACCATGACACTCTTGAAACCTTTCAATTATACTAAAAATTACAGTATTGTAGTATCACTTTTCTATCAAAATTTTATCAGACAATAAAAAGGGTATAAAAATACAAAATAAATATTTTGATGCATAAATAATACATATAACATACATATAGTTGATGCATTGACAATATTAATATATTTATGATTTATTATGTTAAAATATGTATATGCAAACTTATCAATTTATATGCATTTATAAGAACATTAGAAAACTATGATAAAAATATTCACATTTACTCTACAGAGAACTATTATTAGCTATTCTAAGCCAATGAATACAAAACTAATCAAATGAAAAACACATTTGTACAGGAAATGATCCTTAACATCATTTGTATTATTATCAGGAAAAGTTACCTAATTATCTTATTCTTATCATAATAGCAAACTTAATCAACATGCATCAGTATTCATTATGGGCCAAACATTATTAATGTGTTAAATCAATGTTTAAAGTTATTAAATGTCTTAAAATTTGAGTTCATTAGCCATTTCTACAATCTTAGTGTGGAGGTATTATTGCCATTTTTATTTGACAGACAGAGCAAATGAACACCAGACAAAAACAACACAGCTAAGAGTTCTCAGAATTGGGATTTGAACTCAGGTGGTGGAGTTCCAAAGCTTGTAATTTTAACTACTGCACTACTTTACCACCTGCTCTTAGTTCTCATATAATATCCAAAAGATGAAGAAAATGCAAATAAGCCCTAGTTATAAAGAATACATCTACTGTTGAATTTCAGAATATGAGACAATATATCTGCTTTCAGAATGTCATGCTTACGAGAGAAATAATTTAGAAAGACAGAACGACAGGAAAGGGCCTGAATATCTAATAAACATAAATTTCAATATCAAATAAGATAAGTGATAGAAAGCTGATGTGTCAATATCAGGGCTGGCTATAAGAGATGGTAGAAAGATAAAACCACCAGCCTGGCACAGTACTGCACTTCCAACAGCAGAGTCCTTGGTATCCAAGTTTTAGAGACCTGCCCTGTAGTTTGGAATCACAGTTTCCCTATTGCTTAACCTTTTGGACTGATAATATACTCATCTGCTTAACAGAGATATTTTAGAACCTCTTATAGCATGGCAATAAACATGAAGCAAAATAACACAGGTGAAAAACATTATGGAATTTCTGAAGTAAAATGTCTATGTTCTGCCTGACTGATTTTTCTATTACTAATCATTTAGGACCTATTACAAAGTACTATCATTATCAGGCAAAAGACAAGGAAAAAAATGTCTAAGATTCAGGCGTTAATTATGCATAAAAAGAATGAACATTAAAAACACATTTTAAAACAAATGTACATGTAAAAATAATACATACCTAGAGCATTACAACATAAATGATCAAATTCATATATCGAATTATAGAAAAAAGCCTTATTGTAGGTATGAAAAAGGAGGGAAAATAGAATGGTGGTAGGGAGATACTTTTACATAAATATAAATGTAATTGTATAATTACGTATATTCACACACATAAACCACAAATATGCATATGCACATATAACTACTAAATAGAGACACGATAAAATTATGGGCTATTTTAATTGTTATTTTGTAGTTCTCGAAAATTGTATTAAAAACAAAGAATGGCAAACGTTACACAGATATCTACTTATAAAGAATAGAAATACAGGGTATCTTAGGTGAGAAGAAACAATCAATCCTTTGAGAGCCCGAGTAGATAAGATAGGGCGAAAGAAATCACCGAAACAATATGAGAGTAGATTTTATTTGCTTAGAGAAATAGAAACTATGGTACTTAAAAAGTTCTGGATACACTTGTAAAAATTAATAATCAGCATTTATAAAACCATGCCATGCAATTAGAAACACAGCCACATAAAAACTTGCCAGGAATTTAGTAATTAAGGAGTTGTTATTATTTCTATTTCCAAGGTGAAGATTTGAACATAAGAGCAGTATATTAACTCGGGAAGGTGCTCTACTGGTCGGGGGCAATACTGGGATTCATACCCATGTTTGCCACACCCTAAGGACCTCAATTTACCTCTTCTTTTTTATTATAATGATATTGACTGGAGAAAATCAGAATATCTTAAAACGTGCTCTTCAGGAAAAGAGGGGAAAATAAAGGTTCTTAAGGCAAGTCACGCTGACTGAAATAAAGTGTGTTCGTGACCATATGTCACACAGAGTTTGCGGCATTTAAGCAAGCTCATGGCAAGCCATTTTGAAGATGGAGAAATAACAAAGTTGTTGAAATAAAGCCAATCAACTCTACGAAGTCTTGGAAAACGCTCCTGCTGCTGAACTCCAACTATAAAGCCTTAGCAGAGATTTGCTTTATGACAGCCATTGAAAGAATGGCTATATGCGGCAAATAGAGCAATGGTTTAAAAAAAACAAAGCACACACATTTTTGTTATACACTGAGAACATATGCCAAGTATAAAAGAAGTAGACAGAACAACTGTGAGAATTTTAGAGGAAAGTGAAGAATGTCACAGAGGACTCTGAGTCATATATAATCTGGGGAATAAGATACTACTAATAGCTTCAAGAGTATTTCAGCAAACACACCACTCCTTAAAAGAAGAGAAGGTAAAATAAGGAACTGAGATTTTTAAGAAAAAGGAGGAAGTATCACTTTCTAGGAACAAGTGGCCAAAAAACTAAGAAAAGCTTACAATACAATTTATGCCTCTGTTTCAAATTTTTAAACAGAAATATATTTAAAGTGATTCCGAGAAATTTATCTTACATATACTAATCTTAAAAGTATTTGTGTTTCAAAAAGTGCATGTAGGAAAAAAGGTGTTAAGGAACAAGGGTACTGTGAAAAACTCAATTACCCTTACAATACAGGAGGTAGAAACTGTCACGGCTTGAAAGACACGTGTTCTGAATGGCAGTCGTGTTCCTTAACACTAGATAAGTAAAAGCACATTCTCTTTTTCTCCTAAAAGAACTCTATATTCTCCTGTGGGAGAAAATATCTGTCTTTCATAAAATCAAATGTCCATTGCTTAATGGTTCTCTCAAATTATTTCTTTGTGCCAGTTAGCTCAGTTATTAAAGGCATCATTTATAAAGTAGTCCCAAAGATAAGGAGGATGAAGAGGCAAGTTCCCCTGCATGTGCTCTCAAAAGATAATCTATAAGTGAATTTGGCATGGCCGAAAATTTCAAGTCTAATGTATCGGTTAAAACAAACAACAAAACATGGAAAACTAGGCAGCAATGAAAGAAGCAATAAAGAAGATATAATGATGATGATGGTATATAGATCACATATGATGAAAAGAGATGGATTAGAAGATGAGACAGACGGGAGAAGGACACCTACGATTTGACAGCGGGGGTGGCACAGCCATCACAAAAAAGAGCAATCCAGTATACATCGCCGGTGTATGAAAAATCTTGTCATGAATAAGAGAAAGATGATAGAGGAATTGCAACAGCACACAGACTACAGAAGTCAAAAAAACAAAGCTCTTTAATTTAAAAATAACGATCAAGGCACATATTTATATGCAATACTTATGTCTAGCCTGAACTTGCACAGTAAGTGCTGGATGGCTAAAGTACTGTGCATGAAAATGTGACTAAAGAAAAATGTCTTTATATTGTAAGAGAAATAGGAGCAGTTCTAATAAGTGGGCTTAGATAAAGTGATATGAATTCAAGAGTCAAAGGACGATTGTGACTGTGGTTGATGTATTTTGCCCAATTTCTCTCTGGATGTATTGAAATAAAGCAAGTGGTTCCCCTGGGGGTTTGTGGTGGCTAAGCAGGGTGTCAACCTTATTAGTTATTAGTTTTGGGTTCCTCCTGGAGGAGTCCTGGAGGACACTTAGCCCCTTTCACTGTTGCACGACCTCTCTGACACTATTTCCCTGGACTGCTTCCCAGTTATCATGAAGTAAACATCTTTACTCTCCCATTATGTTTCTGCCTTGGAGCCAGCCAACTACAGATGGAATCCCCTCAAATCATCAGGCAAATGAAACCTCTCCTTCAAGTTGTGGCTGTTGGGTATGGCTTTCAGTGATAGGAAAGCTGGCTAAAATAAAATTGAAGTGCAAGCTTTTCCTATCTAGGCAGTATTTCTAGTGGCAAAGGCTCTGGTTATCTCAGGGGCAGCCACGATGGAGTAAGATAAAACAAAAAGACTCTCAACTGCTATTATTCAGGTTTTAGAACACAGAGGCCTAGAGAGAATGAACAAGCAAGTCACGATTACTGAATCATACTACATAAGCCTTCCACGCGTGCTCTGACCCAACCCCTGGATAACCTAAGGACCACTCTAGATAAAAGTAAGGCAATGATCAAGAGGAGCAGAGAGAAACAGATAGCTCATAAGAGAGGAGGTAAAGTGTGCAGAATTGTGTCCCTAAAAGAGAAGTTAAAAGCCCAGTACTGCCTGTGTCTTCAGTTGCAAACAAGCTCTCTGCAGAAGTAATTAAAATGAGGTCACAATGGATTCAGTGGCTGCTGAAATCTTCATCAAAGAAAGAAGAGATGTGGATACAGACACACATACTTAAGAAAATCACGTGATAACTGAGGCAGAGGCTGGAGTGATATGATTACAAGTCAAAAACCACAAGAACTGAGAGCCGTTAGAAACTAGGAAGAGGCACGGAGGGACACTTTGCAGGAAACCAGAGGAAACACGCTCTATTGATGTGTTGTCAGACTTCTCCAAATTTTTCAAAGGGTAAATTCTGTTGTGTGAGGCACCTTGCCCATGAGATTTTGTTAATGGCAGCCCTGGGAAACTAATACACAGGCAAAACAAAGAAAGGAGCGAGGGAGGAAAGGCTTAAACAATAAGGACAAGAACACAAATCCTTTCTTCTACATTCAACCACTTATCTATATATGCTGGTGTCAATTTTACAACACAGTCAATGGTGCCTATGTCAGCAAGTTGTTTTAAACATTTTCAATTTTTCAAATTGATCAGCATGAACACATTCAAGCACACATCTGCTCTCTGTGTATATTTACCGATATGTAGAATAGATAAATGTACTAATATACTAGCATTTTTAAGCATTATAATTAAAATAAAATACTATTAAATGATGGATGAATTAATGAATAATAAAGGGATATTTTAACTACTACTATTATATTTATTAATGATACATAAATTCCTTTTTCTTGCACTTTTGATTTTGCATAAATTTAGTACAGATCAAGTATACCTAATCTGAAAATCCAAAATCAGAAATGTTCCAAAGTCTAAAACGTTTTAAGCACCGACATGATGCCAAAAGTGGAAACTTCTATACTTGACCTCATGTGAGCATTGTAGTAAAAAATGCAACTTTACTAAAAATATTTTGCAGAATTACCTCTAGCCTATGTGTGAAAGTTGTATTTTTTTTTCTTTTTTTTGTGGTGCTGGAGAGGGAAATTACGGCCTACTCCAATCTAAATAAGCTTTCTTCTATTGAGCTACATCCCAAGCTTGACGTGTATTAGCTACAAAAAAACATGAATGTACTTCATGTTTAGACTTGGGCCCCATTCCAAAGATATTTCATTATGTGTATGCAAATATTCCAAAATTCAAACAAAAAAATCCCATATCAGCAACACCTGTGCTCCTAAGCATTTCAAATAACATATACTTAACCCATACATATGTTTTTAGTGAGAACTGGCTAGCATATTTACCCAGACCACACACACACAAACACACACACACACACACACACACACACACACACACACACACACTGTATTACTTTAGTTTTTTATCATAAAGTTTGAGAAGCCCTGGTTCAGATTCACTGTATTCCTTGATCCTAATGCCTGTCACACCAGAAAACTGCCTCGTGGAGCTATCTGGGCCCATCGTTGGTAGGGATCTTGTTGGCGATTCTTACTCAATCACTGGACTCAATTTCCAGTCTCAACCATCAGTGTTCATAACGTTGAATTTAATAAAATAGGCTGGTGAATTCCATGTCCCTTGAAATACAATTGCATTTTCAATCCAGTCAGAAGGTGGACACATCTCCAGTTTAATTAAAGTGATCAAAACCCATTGAAATTTCTCATTGAAAGCAATTGAAACAGCCTAGAAAATTTCATTTGTTAGCATAGATATCCAGATATGTGCAGTTTTAAAGACGGTACAGTTGGTATTTTTCAAAACAGACTCACATACTGAGGGGCATATTCCCATATATCTCATTTTAAATGCTTTTTCCATTCCAGGACTTTCCTCTAAAGGTAGTAATTTTCCTCATTCACTGTTAAAACATCACTTACCTTGAAGATACAAATTAAGTGTGACAACAACACAACAGAGATAGTTTTCTTTATAGAAGAGATGAGTCAACCTTTACAAGGTGTATGCTTTGGGGGATACAGGAAACAGGACTGGTAGCTACCAACAACAATATGAGAAAAGTGAAATGTCAAATCCTTTTATTCTCGTATACATACGAGTATATATATATATATATGTGTGTGTGTGTGTATGTGTGCGTGTGTATAGTTGGTATATATTTGTATCTATGTGCATACAAAACACATATAAATATACGTATATACATATATGACAGATGATTGAAACATACAGTGAATGTTTAAATAAAAAAAATTATCAGTAAAAGACATATTGTCAATATTCTCCCTCTAAATTCTCTCATTTCAAACACAATTATTTATCTTTTACTGTAATATGCTTTTATAAAATTTAAACATTCACCATATTTTTAGATCACCCTGATATAAAATAAGAGGAAAAGGATATATTCCCATGAAGCATCAATCACAGCAGCGTCTGGCACTTTTCAATAATATTTCACGCAACTCTCACAAGCTTGTTAGAGGTACATAGTATTATTACCCCCATCTACACAAAAAATCCTAAAATTATAGGAGAAATTGAGAAAGTTGCTATAGGTTACAGTGACACCAATCGTAAGGCCTGGGTGTTGAAATGCAAAGTATCTAACTCCAAAACTAATGCAGTATCATCTCCATCTTGGATTTAATTTTGATGGATTTGGGGCTAATGAGGTAAAAACTAAAACATTTTTTAATGAGGTAAAAATCTTAAACATTGAGGTCCTTGTGACTGTTCAGTAAATGTCTCAAATGAGGTAAAATTAGGGGATGCAAAGTGGCTGGAGTTGTCAGAGGCTAATAATACAAGTCTTTTGCAAAATGTTGCTATGATTCCCTCAAATCTGTGCCCTCTTTATAGTAACAGTTAAAATGAACACTGCTGCACAGGAAATATGGGGGGAAAGGAAAGAACATCATCATGCTACTGTGTGAGACAATCTTGGAAATGTTTTCAATAGTAAGTGGATATGCACAACGTATGTAAAAGCATTATGAACAAGAGCAAAATACTAATGCAGGGGAAAAGGTTAAGTGCCATCAAATTACTTTTTACCATTTTAGTTCTCTAATATCCTGATCCAGTCACGCCGGGAGGCTCTTTGGACATCTATCGTGCATTACAGAAAATGTTTCTGGCATCTAGTTATGAAATAGTCTTTCATCCATTCAGTTCTTTAAAACATCTGGTATATTGTGAACAAGAACAATATATTTAGGACACAAAAAGACATTTAAAAGAAAGAGAAGAGACAGTTTCTGATGTATGAAACTTAGTACTGGTTTCCAGGAAAACTACTGGGGAAAAATGCAAAATAACTGGAGAGTCAGACTTAACAGCTAATAAGAGAAAGTAAAGAAATGGAAAGGAAAGAAGAAGGAAGGAAGGAAAGAAAGAAGAAGGAAGGAAGGAAGGGAGAAAGGAAAGAAGGAAGGAAGCAAGCAAAGCGAGCCACCATCACTTGTTAAAGAACCTTATAGTCTAGAGTACAATAATTTGGGTACAGGAAGAAAAGGAAATAAACAATAGTTTGAGGACCCAAGAGGAGAAATGAGAGTGAGGGACTCAGTGACACTCATCTGTAGCAATATGAAGGAAGTAGCCAAAAGCCAGACATGGGAAGGCAGTATTCATGGTGGAGAAACTGAGGACAGAGTTCAAGAAAATGTGGTAACAGGAGCCATGGAAACTCTTAGGTAACACTTTGTAGTTGGGGTGAATGGCATTTGGCTAGGTTAACCTAGGTTTGTGTGGGGCACCTAGAAAATGAAAGACATTCTAAGAGTCATTTACTTCCTACTCCACCTCCTTTCATTTTCAAAGTAAATATTTCTGAACAGGAATGGAGCGTGGGTTTGAAAATGGAGCCACATGATATATAACTCAATGTTAATGCTGTAAAATAATATTAATTTGACATGAATTAAGTACTGTCTTAATTTTTGAGAATTATTAAATCTAATCCTCATACAACCTTCATTTTGAACAAGAAAAGAAGTAAGATTGACAATGATTCTACAATTGTTTAAACCAGGTAATAGGAAGATGTAGTTATATTAGATTTTTCTCTTAAATTTTGTGTAATTGCTAAAATTTTCTTATTTTTATATCTTTAAAACTTTTTTCAAGGTGAAAAAAATCAAATTACCAAAAACTCAAACTTTGTTTTAATATTATTAACTTCATTGTATTGATGAATAATTTGAGATTTGTAGATTTAAATGTCTTAGTCATAGTAAATGATAAGAAATGACTGATAGAATTTAGGCCCAAGATTTGCAGATTTCAAAACGAAATCATTTTTTAACACTATAGCAACAATAAAAGCATCAAATTCTAGACATATGAGCGTATTTTCCACCTCCATATTTCTCATATTATAGAATGATTACATTGATCATAGGGAGTTGGGACAATGTACACAATACATCTAAATTCTTTTTTGGTCCCCTACCACTCCCCACCAAACCTTATATTTCCATCTCTTGGTCCCCTTCCATTTGTAGAAGCTCTGTTTGCATTTTTCTTTTTTCAGCTTTGATACTTCTTTGTTGATTTTTTGCCTAGTTGATCTATTTGTGACACTGGGTTACTGAGGTCCCCCACTAAACTGAATTGATGTTTAGCTGATCTTTTATGTCCAGTGGTATTTGTTTTATGAAGTTGGGTGTGCCAACTTCATTGTTTGGAGCTTATATATTTATAATTGTTATCTTTTCCTGTCGAATTGTTCCCTTAACTAATATGTAGTGACCTTTGCCTCATCTGATCAGTTTTGGCTTAAAATCCCCTTTTTCTGCAAATAAAAATGTGCCTGTTTACAGGTTCCCATTACATGACATATTGCTTTCCATCCCTTCATTTGTAGTCTTTGAATTACTTTTTGCGTGAAATACGTTTCTTGTATACAGAATATTGTTCGATTTTTTTTTCTTGATCCTATCAGTGTGTCTTTTGATTGGTAAAGTGAGACAATTTACAGTGGGAGTTATTATTGACTTATTTCTGTCACTGAATTTTTTTCCTGTTTCTGATTCCCTTTCTGTCCCTACTACTTAACTGCTTACCCTACTTGGGACATTCATTCTATGGGATTTTTTAGTATTTTAGCTTCATCCTTTCTAAGATATCCTAGAGAATTTTTTTTTATTCTTGCTTTGGAGGTCAGGAATTCCTTTAGGTGCTCTTTACCATGGAAGTATCTTATTTTCTAACAAATTTGAAAGATAGCTATGCAGGATATGTCCATCTGCATTGAAAGTTGTTTTTGTTTTGTTTTGTTTTTAGTGGTTGAAACACTTTACTCCAAGCATTCGTAGCCTTTAAGGCTTATGTCAAAGTCTGCTGTAATTCTAATGGGTTTTCCTTTATAAGTGATTTTTTGTTTTTCTCTATCAGCTTTTTCAATTCTGTTCTTATAATGAACTTGTGGGGCTTTGCCTATGATGTGTTGTAATCTGTTGTTTTTATTATCATGGTGATTTAGGATTCAGTATGTCTCACTTATCTGTACATTAAAATCTTTTCCCAAATTTGGAAAGTTTTCTCCTATTACTTCTGTAAACAGGTATTTTATGTTATTTTTGCTGTCTTCTGATTTTTCACTAATTTCTATTATTATTCTTAGTCTTCTTTGCATTATCTAACAGCCATTGGATCCATTTTTCATGTTCCTTTGTTGTTTTTTAAGGTATCTCTCAATAATTGATCACCAACTACTGCCATGTCTTCTAATTCTGACACTAAGTCCTCACACTGGGTGCTTCTGCAGCCCATACTATCAACAGAATTTTTAATCTGCTGAATCTCTGTACCTTTTTATGTACTTTGACTCTTTTCTAGGCTAGATATTCATGTTTTGTATCTCTTTTTATTAGGTCAAGTAGATTTTTATTAGTATCTTCTGTCAATTTGTTGAATGTTTTGTTTACTAGGATCATTATCTGTTAAATTATATCTTCTTTGTATTTGTCAAGTTAATTATTGATCTGTTTTGATATCTACACTATTATTCCTTCAAATAATTCACCTTGCTGGCTTTTGATTTGCTCCCCAATACCCTAGAGTTGGGAATGTGTGGAGAAATTTTTTTGCCTTGTTTTCTCATGTTTCTATTTCTTTCGTTTTTGATTTCTGTGCTGAGGCTTGTGGGTTGATGATAGTGGAAAACTTTGTTGCTAGTATGAACACCTCTTTACTCAGAGTCTGCTTTTTAGTGATGCATTCTGGGCATTGCTAACTATAGGCTTTTGCCTCTGCCCCAGGGTCCCCCTCTCTCTATTTACTTGGGAGAAGATTTTTCAGTTGACTTGGTGTCCGGGTCTGTGGGAATCGGCTGCTATATTGTTAATGACTCCAAGGCCATCAAGATAATATCATACACAGAAAACAACAGATGTTGCCTGACTGCAACATCTATATCTCATTGGCTATGATAATAAAATTAGCAACAACAATAATGTCAAAGATAAACTGAATACTGATGTAGCCCAAGAATCAATAACCCTTAACCACTGAAAAGAGATCTATAATTACAGTATGAACAGTAAGGCAAACCAAATATTGACTTACAACAAATATCTACTAAATGGAACAACTTTAACTGCACCAACAATAGAACAGAATTCAACAGTGATGGTATATAGTAAACTAACAATGTGTAGATTCACAAAGTTTAACGGTTATAATAGTAAGAATAGTGTGGGGAATGGGCGCATGAATAAAGTAAAATTTGAAAAATTAAGTGATGAAAAAATGACAAAAACATGATAGAAGTGAAATAAAGAATCCTGTTAAGGAGTAAAAGGAAATTAATAGTATTAGACAAAAGTAAAAGAAAACAAAAAGGATATAAAAACCAAAAAAGAGCAAATTAAAGAAAAAAGGAAAGGATAGTAAAAGAAAAAAATTAAGAGAGAGAGGAGAGAGAAAGAAGGAAAAAAGAAAAACAGAACAAAACAAAAATAAAGGAAAACAAAATATGAATAAAAAATCCAAACACCACAAAAGAACCAATAAAGTAGAAAAAGTGGGTCAAAATTTCTCTCTGTATGTGTAAGTGAGCGGTTTCCTTCTGCGACCTGCAGTCTCAGACTCCAGCAAGTCAGAGTCCTCTCCACCCAGCTCTCTGGCCTGCGGGTTTATGAGGTGCCTCCCCTACCAGAGGCCTCTCCATCTGTCGAGGCCAGACTTCGGCAACTGCCCAAGCTGAGGCACCTCCTGGGCATGTTGGTAAATGGGGACGAGTCTCTGCTGGAGGAAGACAGCTGTACAAGAGCTCTAGCGGACTCCTGGACTCAGTGCTTTTCACTTCAGTTCTAGCCACCTCTGAAGCCGCACCACCAAGCCTGGCCTCCCTCGGCCCTCCTTCTCCTCGGTCTGTCTCCCATAGCTGTCTCTCGCCCAGTGACTGTGGTACCCTTCACTGAAAATCCTGGAGTGAAGCCGTAGCGTACTGTTCTGTGACTTAGTCCCACATCATCAACCCTTTCCCAGAATGGTGCCTGAGTAAACATTCTCTGGCAGTATGGTAGGCACTGCCCTGGGACTCTTCTCCAGCTCTATGCTGCCATGAAGAAGTCCCTTTCCGGGTAAAAGCCTATGGTGTTTTTCACAGTTTACAACAGCTGGGCACTTTTCTTGTGGCTAGCATTGCTGGCCTGTCCACTATTTTGCCTGGAAGCTGCAGACTTCTTGACTCTTTGGGTCTTACCTTCTCTCCCAGGGCACGGCTCCATCCACAAGTAGGCTGGTCAGCTGGTCCTCACCCCTGAGTCCTGGTGCTGAGGCAACAATACGCACAGCCAGCCGGGAGGAAGCGGTTTGACTTGGGCCTAGAGTTGGCAGAGCATCTGGGGGTGTGGCTGCTGCTCTTGTCATGCTGCAAAATTTTATATTTTATACATTCTTCATATAAATAAAACAAAATTGGGATCTATTTGTTTGTTTGTTTTTCTCTAGAGTAAAAGTGGAGAGGATCTCTACTTTGGATTGTATATGCAAATGATTGACAGGCGGAGACTCAGAGAGCACACCACACCAAAACAAAACAAAACAGGGTAAATCTGACCACAGAATGATTTGCCAACATTTTTCTGAAAAGCTTTTCTGAATAGAGCATCCACTTACTCAAGTAAAGGACATAGTATTGGTTTTGACATCAGAAAAAGAAAAGAGTATCTTCCCTGAGTTTTCCAATGAACCCTTATAAATCAGATGGTATTTTTTTTCAATTTAATTGTTCATTTCTTCAAAGGAATGGATAATTTTCTAAATACCTTTTCTGATCCATCAGCTATTGTACACTAACACCTAAAGTGCTGCCAAGAATTTTTCCAAAAACCAAGCTGAAGAGTATGCTACTTCTGCATCCTTACCAATTAAATAGACCAGAACAGGTTTGAAGTATAAGAAATAGATGCAAAAAGATGGGAAGGGTGTAAAGTTTTTAAAAAGCGACAGTCCCAAAGACTCAGAAGTCATCAGATGCTAAAACACTGGAAGTCATCAACATTAGTTCCCCTTGAAAGCACTGCATGAAAACATCAAAGACATGTGCAGAGATGTTTTTGTATTCAAGTTAAGAAAACGTTTTTCGAAGATAGCAATTTTCTGCAATTCACTATATAAGACATCAGCTTTAAAAATAGAATTTCTTGGACCAATCATAGTACCAAAACATAGCCAAAATGAAGCTGAAAGTATACATTGCTCGGAGATGTCTTGTATATGGAGAGGGTCAGGGTCAAGAATATTTCATGAAACTGATCAGAAAAATTACCTTCAACATCACTCACAGAAAAACATACAACAATTGGAACACATAGGTGGAAAAGAGAAAAAAATGGAGAAACTTTGCTTAATAGTCTTTCTTTTTGCAAAAAAAAAAAATACTCTAAAAACCACTCTTTTTTACCTGACAAAGTCTTTTACTTGTCTAACGTAATCAGGTGTGGTAAATTAGCTTTCTAACTCCTCTATTATTACTCTTTCTAGAGGCCACGCTGTGGTTTTACAAGGTAATAGGAGGGGGAAAAAACAAAAAACCTGCGACTGTCAGTCTATATGTGAAAATCTTAATATATCTTCAAATAAAGGGCAAAGTCAAAGACATATAACTTTAACTTGTTCCCCTGTTCAAAAATCTTAACATAGGAGAGAGAATACACATAGCAGCTCTTTCATTAAAAAAGGGAAGGAGTTTCACTACACTTTCTTTTGGTGTCAGGGATCGAACTCACGGCCTTGCACTTACTAGGCAAGCACTCTAACCACTGAGCTAAATCCCCAGCCCCTTCACTACACTTTATAAAAAGCAGCTTCCATCTTCCCCTGAGAAAAGTTATCATTATGAACTTTGGGGAAACAGACAAAGAAATGATTCAGTGAAAAAAACAATACAAAAAATTAAGAACCTAGGTGTTACTTAAATCACTTCAGACAATATGAGAGAGGCTAAAAAATGCAACTCAATTATAAGACTTTTGTGCTTGCTTCGGTAGCACGTATACTAAATTGCAGAATTTTTTGACTTCAATTTAAATTAACAGTGTAAAATACAACAATAGATTTGGAGTTGGGAGAAAAGTTCAGCACAACAAAATATGCTAAACAAGGTTACAAAATAGGCAGATTCTGCTATAGCTGTTAAACAATTCTGCTATTACTGCTAAACAATGAATGTGACAGAAAGAAGGTCTTATCATTAAAGTTCAATTATCACTTAGTGTTGGGCAAATGAAAGAGAAACAATACTAAGTAAGGTTTCAACTGAGGCTATGAGTTGCTGAACACGTTTAAATTGTTGAGATATTTATCACCTCAAATTTATAAAAGAAAGTGAACAGAATATAAGAACTAGAAAATCAGATACTAAATGCCTAACTTATATATATATATATAGTTTATGTATATGTGTGTATGTGCATATATATGTAAATATATATTTATATATAAATACATGTATATATATTTGTCAGTCAGTATACTAAAGGGGAAACAAACTGAAATAAAGAGAAATGTTGGGGAGTTACATAGACGAGGAGGGAACTATACAGAAAGGATGATAAGAAGGTCAAAAATCTTTCCTTTGTTAATAGGCACATTTACTCGTATGCTCACAAGTGTATTCATCATATATTCACACAAAGTCCATACTGTTTTAACAAACATATGCCTGTTGCACACAGGTTTTTACATAAGGTAATGAATAGTGAATTTAAAACATGATTCTTGTGGTATATGTCTTTTGTAAAACAGCACTTAACTTTCTCACTTTTCCTCTGGTGTAGTCTGTCCCTAGGTACTTAGTGCCCAGGCCAATAGATACATACTGTCATAGGTAGATGCTCAATAAAACATATAGGGCAATGGGCTAATAACTCATCTGTTTAATGATTTTAAACAGTAGTGTCCATCGATCTAGACCATATTGTACTAACCTTCCTAACTACTACCTTGTAATTATTTACTGTTTCAACTTTTCTAAGCCGCTTGCATTTGTCATTTGTTACTACATAAGAGTAATACAGTACGTACAATAATACTAACAACTTAAATAGAAAATTTTAATATGAACAGCTGTTCCCAATTGATTGAAACAGACATAGAACAAAAATCTTAACACAGACATACAAATATAAAATCTTATAGTTTAATTTTTATCCAAAAATACATTTTTATTTTTCAGAATTGAAGTGATTATTTGAGAGAAATATATATACTGTAAATAATTTATCTGATTACATATTAATTTTATACTATAGGGTACTAAATACTAATTACATACTATAGTATATGCTCTATGAATCATAAATTACAGTGTAATATGGGTTAATATCTAAGCAATATATTACTGAAGATTTTTACATGTCTAATGAGACAAAGTCTATCTTCTACTGACATCATTTTGACTTAGAACAAGATACCTGAGAAGGAATAAGAAACTGATAAAGAATTTCCTTGAATATATATTTTAGTTTTATACTCTTTTATATTTGTATTTCTTATTAGTACCTACATGTAGTACATAATGGTCGAATTCCTCGTGGGAAGTTGGTACACGTACATAATACATCTTAATGCTTTTCTTCATTCCTTTCCACTCCCCTACCTCTCCTCTCCCTCATTTCTTGAACCCCTTCCTATTTAGAAAAGATCTATCTCCCTACTTCCTATTATTTATCTTTTATTTTGCTCTTTATTTATATTTTTGTTTTCTCATATAAACGAAACCATAAAGTAATTAAGTTTACATGTCTGATTTATTTCACCTAATATTATGGCCTCACGGTGCATCCATTTTCCTAAAAATTACACCAAACTTATCCCTCTGTGTGGAAGAGTAGTACTCCGTGCATATAATTACCAAACTTTCTTCACCCATTCATCTCTTGATGGATACATAGGCTGTTTCCAAGATTTAGCTGTTATGAATTGTGCTGCTACAAACATAGGTATGCATGTATCACTGTAACATGAGACTCTAGATAAAAGTAAGCAATAATCAATTGATTGGTATTTAAAGCAATTGCTTATTTAAAAAAATGATATGTGCTTTTTAAAATTTTTCAATTGAAAAAGAATATTTAATGGGATATACTAAAACACAGCAATTAAGTTTTCATATTTATTTTGATAATATCATTTTTGTACACCATAATAATAATGTTAATGTTGAGGAAGTAGAATGACTACAAGGCAATAGACACATAATGATAATACTCAATCACACCTCATAGAAAGACCAGAAATAAACACAAGAATAATTTATTTTTGGGTGCCAAAAACATTAAATTGGAGAAAAGATAGTCTTTTGAGCAACTGGCTTTGGCAACATTGGCTATCCACGTGCAAAAGAATGAAATAATTGGATCTTTATTTTACATCATATCACAAAAATCAACTCAAGAAGAATTAAAGGCTTTACTATAAGGACTGAAATTATAATTGCAAAAGAAAATATAAGGGACAATCTTCACACTGGTCTTGGCAATGATTTCTTAGATTTGACACTAAAACGGGAGAGAAACTACATGAAATCTAAACACTTCTGCATAGCAAAGGACAAATCTACAGAATGAAATGGCAACATATGGAATAGAAGAAATCATTTGCAATCCACACAATTGGTAAGGAATTAATTTCTGAACTATAGGAAGAATTTGTATGACTCAATAGCAATAAGCAAATAGTATATCCTGATGAAAAATAGGTAAAATATCTAAAAGGATATTCATTCAAAGAAGACATATAAATGGTCAATAGGTATATTAAAGATATTTAATGTCATTGATTATAAAAATGCAAATAAAACTAGGAGATATCAACTCAGATCTGTTAGGATGGCTATCTTCAGAAAAACAAAAGTATTGGTGAGATTGTGAAGAAAGTAGAAGCTCTGTGCACTATTGATGGTAGCTCTTGAAAATAGTATGGAGATTCCTCAAAAATATGAAAATAGGACTACCATATCATTCAACAATCCTATTTCTGAGTAAATAGCATATCCAAAAAATAAAATAACAATCTCAAAAGGATGTATGTACTTTCATGTTTATTGCAGCATTATTCACAATATCAAAATTGGGAAATAACTGCATGTCTATCGGTAGATAATGAAATCATATCATACGTAACAACAAGGATGAACCTGAAGTGTATTATATTAACTGAAATAAGACATTCATAAAAGAAAAAAAAACCCTGCATGATTCCATTATATGAGGTATCAAAAGCAGTTATATCCACAAAATCAGAGAGCACAAAAGTGGTGGTCAAGGGTTAGACGTAGGGGAAATTTTTTAGCTCTGTGGGTACAAAGTTAAACTCACAGTAAGCGTTCTCCCCATGAACAAATGAAAAGCAGGAGATACGGGAAAACTCTGGAAGGTGTTGGATATGTGAATTATCTTGATTGTGGTATTTGCATATGTCTGGAGTCATCAAATTGTGTACACTGAATATGTGAAATTCTTTTTATATCCATGACACTTCAATAAAGCTGCTAAAAAATTAGTTACAATCAATGTTTCCAGTTATTTTGTAGTGAGTTTCAATACTAAATTCTTCAAATTAACTAAAAATTCTCCATGCTAATAACTCTTCAGCACATTTTAGATGAAGAAATGAAAAATAATCAACAAATTAATTATCCTCCCAGAGTTTCAAAATATGATTTGAATTTTTTATTCTAGTTCTTTATTGAGATGTCAAACTTACTATGCCAAACATATTTGTTTAATATAACCATCATCACCCATAAACAGAAATGTATGTCTCTGTTATATTAGTTTTTAAAACTATGTCATTAATATTAATGAACATGATTTTTAAGAAATATCTCCTCTCAAGAATTTTATTTCAAATCCTACAAGTAATAAACTATATTGCAACATTATAAACAGAAAACACCATATTCTCTACCTGATGATATCTACAATGGAACTTTTTGTCCACCTGAGTTATATGCCCTGTGGGGGGAAAACAGCGGGGGAGTTATCTAATACAGCATATTTAAAACATAATCACACACCATGTGACTATGTGGAGTTTGTAACTACTTAAGTGTTTGCATAATCATAAAATCTGAACAATGTAACAGCATTAGTACTCAATAAAAGCAGATACATTCAGTTCTTGTATTTGAGTGGGTGAATAAAATATTCAATTCCCCTAAGGTATTGAAAGATCAAGATACTTTGTGATGACTTAATAATGTCCTTTTGCAAGGAAGGGTAGCAGCTGGGCCCTCAGAAAAAGAAAGGCATATTCATAATTTTAAAATCCTGAGTAAAACCAATGAAATCTTCTTTTATTCAAAGAAATAATAAGTGGCACTCACTTGTGTCTGTATGAAGTTGAATTGCAAGAATGGGCACATTTAAAATAAAAATTCTGACATCTGTCTTGTTTAATTTGCACAGTCACTTTGTACTATAAATTATAACATAATTTTCTTTATATTTTAGTCATAGAATAATTATTTTAAAATTGCCCCAACTATGTCATTTCTCCAAACAGTACTTTCAGCTTTTTAAATAAGTATCTTGAAGAAAAAATAATATTTAAAAAAATAACTATTACTATGTTTAATAGCAACACTTTAAAGTGTATACTGTTTTATCTTGATAATAAGACCCTAAACTTCCTCTGATATTCTGAATAGTAGCATCTTAACACAATATTTCTTAGTATCTACCATGTACTTGAATATTATTAGACCACAGGTTTCAAATTCACCAATAACCGTAAACTAAATGAAGACATAGCCTACATAGCTGTCACTTGAACCAAATTTTACTGTACAGATGCCATTATTTCATAAAATAAAACTTCTTTTAATTCACTGAATATAGAACTAAATTTGATTGATTCGATTTTCAAATATCAGAATGTTTTTCAAATAGATACCTAACAAATTGAGGGGAAGGCATGTGTGTGTATGTTAACCTACGTTTACTTTTACTTTACATTGTATAATCACTGCAAATATCCCTTCTGTTAGTCAGATTGCCAGCTGCAATTAAAATTCTTACATTTCCACAGCATGTTCTCGTTCCTTTTTCTTCAATGAATTTTCTCTTTTATATTATGAAAATACTTATTTGTTTTGTAGAAAACTACAATATAATCTCCTGAAAAAAATCACAAGGTCACTACTCACTGTATATTTTAATCTTGGTTCAATTTTTTTTTAAATCTTGAACTCTGAATTTTGACCAGTTTCTCATTTCTCACAATATCTATAGGTGACATTGCTTCCACTCTACAACTCTTTGTATTTAACTATGTGATTTTTGTCTCTCAACTCTATTTCTTTTATTCTTTTTGATCGCTCTTCCCTGAGACCATCTTTAACCGGTGCTATAAACTTTCCTTTCTTTCTCTCATTTCTGAGTCTGATTCTCACAATAATGCAGAGGAAATAGTCTCAAAGCCACCTCCAGTCAATCTTCCATGAAGTCATTTTACTTACACTCCACTTGGATAAAAAGAATTTTCATGGAACTTGAGTTAGAGACTCTTATTTTACTTTTAAGGTTCAACGTGGCTTTGATTATAGATGTAGAGATCTGGACTCCAGGACAGAGACTTCTCACTGCCACACACATGAAGTAATTTTCACTCCTCCCTGGGTTTAAGCTCAGTGTTACCCTGGCAATTTCTAATGCTATTCTTGGGTCTGTGAATAGCACTCTTCCTTAAAGGGCCCATGCTGGCTCCCTGCATGAAGTTTCTGGCTCAAAGCCCTATGTTATTGATTAGTTTGTACCATCCACAGTTTTAAACCATGAGTGTTTGATAAACTATGTTGGAAAGAAATAACATAAAATCAGACAGCTTATATATTATTCCAAAGCATACAGACTATAACCTCACCTTTTTTAAATTCCAGAAGCTCTCAAAAGTTATTAATACATGTGTGCAGGGTGTTTTATAATATGTTAAATACACACTAAATTATTTTTATGGCATTGCAAAACTCATGGTAAAAAGGGCAAGTTAAGAAGAGGTAGTATACTTCAATTCTTAAGAAAATTTATGCCATTTATTCGGGCAACACTTTGTGACAGGCAATTCCATTAATTTCTAGTGCTGTACATGTCTGCTGGTCTCTTTAAAGAAACCAATTTGAGAAACCATGGGTAAATACAGAACAACAGTCAGCTTGGAAGAAGTCCCTGTGGGATTTTTCACTCAGTATTTTCACTTCAGAAAGAATCAGGGAAGCAAAATGATTAGGAAAACTTCCTGGTATATTTTTGTTCTGATTCTAGTATTTACAAGCTCAATAACTTTGCTTTGGTTTTAATATTTCTGTGCCTCAGTTTCTTGTTATAACATGAAAGAGATTGACCAAGTAACTTCTGAAGTATCTTGTATCCTTAGAGCTTTATGAATTTCTTTTGTTTCTATTATCTAGAAAACAAAATGAGCAGACATGTCATTAGTTATGACAACCTTCATTTCTGCTGAGAAAAAAACAGTTTTATAGGGTAGTTAGGGTCTTTTTTGTATTCTATAGTAGCTATGTGACCAAGAGTAAGTAAATTCTTCAAGAGTCAGTATCTTCATAGATAAAACAGGAATAATGTTATTGGCCCTGTTCATGTCAGAGAAGCTGTACAATGTACCCTGCACTAAGATGCTGTCAGTTTTCAATCTAATGCAAATGCAACATTATACATGTATCACCCAGACACACACACACACACACACACACACACGTCTTCCTCTAACTTATTACTTTTATATATTTATAAATAAACGTGTGTACGTGTATATGTGTGTGTGTGTGTGTTTTCCTTTGACTTCTCTAATACATTACTACTTTAAATTACTTAAAACTTGTTATCTAATGCTACATTTATCCTGTATAGGTCTTATCATCTGTACTCCATGGTTTTCCCAAGGCAGTTTCCTGAATTAGGGGCATTCTGTTCAGTCCAGTGCTCTTTAAAATGCCCACTATCTGAGATCTTGTAGTACTTTCAGACCTTCTGTCATGGCCAAGCTTAGGTAGCAGCCAGCCTATTAAACTATTGCCATCAAATACCATGCTATTAGCTGGGGCCCTGTAGGTTGGCCATTTTTTTCCCTTAAATAATAAGTTTTATTCACTAACAGGATACAATACACTACATACTTAAAGTACACAATTGGACAAGCTTTGACATAAGCATAAACCCACGAAGTCATCGCCATAATAGAGACAATGTTCCTCACTGGTTTTGATCAAATCTGAAGGGACTTCATCTCTCAGTGTTCCCAGATGGATAATTGTCTCCAAAGGGAGAAGCTGACTTATGCTGTGGCATCACTCAACCTCAAACCTCAGTAGTTCGTTTCTAGCTTACACTCCAGCTGTTTTGCATGGTTGGGCACTTCTCTGGAAGCCAGTTTGAGACCTCTGCTGTCAAGAGAGAGCTGCTCTTTAAAACACTGCAAGTAACCACAGAGACAAAAAGATCAGGAACTGTGGAAAAATGTGTTCCATCATCCACCTGCAAATCACAACCATCAACACTGCTCTCATTTCAGTCCCAAAGAAATCACCAGACAAAAAGCAGGTTCAGTGAGGAAAAGAAGAACAATCCTACCAATATTCAGAGAGAATCAATTATTTGTACAATTTCTACCTCAGTAGAAACCTCAGTAACCTATTAGTATTTTTACCTCAGTAACCTATTAGTATTTTTTCATGTCTTACAATTTAAACTTGGTCTTTATTTTTTTTAAAAAAGGGAAAATTTTATTGCTGGCAGCTTTGGTGTAGACCCATAAATTAAGTCTATGAAGTTTCAAAAGTCAAGAAGACATGCTTGCCTTTGAAAAAACAGAAAAATATACGTTAGTGTTGATATCAATTAATGTGTCAAATTAATGCATTATTCAATCATAGTGTGAATGGAAAGAGGAGGACATGATCTGACTTTTAGTGTCATATTATCATCTACTCATGATATTAAGTAAAGCAACAGGCTACATTTTTATCTTCTAATTAATATAGGCAATTTTTTTCATGGACAAAAGACAACATATAAATCAGTATAAATATACAGACCACTGAAAATATACTTCTGCCCATTTTTCCATTGACAACATTTGAGAATACACAATATGGAGCGTCAATTCAATTACTAGCCTCTTTCTGGACACTAAGGAAATGTCAGTAAACAAAACAGACTACAGAGGAATAAAAGTGATCGAGAGCCAATACGTATATGTACCAATTCTCCAAGATGAATTGATACATATACATAATTATTGGTACATATACATAAATATTAATAATAAAAAACAGACAAGAGTTGCTACCTTCATGGAGATTTAACAGAGGAGAAAGATAAAACTCAGAAATGAATAAAATGTGTAACAGATTAAATGATGAAGGAATATAAGGCAAGAAATGAAGATGGTATATGGGATGGGAATTTTAAATAGAGTGATCAGGATGGGCTTCGCAAAGAAGGTGACATTTGGAAAAAGACACAGAATTAGCAAAAGGACTCTAAGGAGAAATGAAAGCAAAAATGCAAAAATATTGGGAAGTAAGCTGTTCGGGCAATTCAGAGATCTAATTCTGGCTTTTCTTAAACATAAAAATTCATCATGCTATTAAAATCTCTTGGGGTTACAGATTTAGCTCAGTGGTAGAGCACTTGCTTAGCAAATGCGAGGCCCTGAGTTCCATCTCCAGCATCCAAAAAGTAAATACATAAAATAAAACCTCTTTGGCAGATATTAGTATTTGCTGCCAAGACTCTGCTTCCTGAGTTTTACCACGGCCCTTGGATACCAGTAAGGGACCAGCTTCTCTTGTGGCTAAGTGAGGCCATATGGCTATGTTCTGTCAAATACTACATGGGTGAAATGACATGAGCAATTTTTGGATCAAATTCTTATAATCCTATTCTCACTCCTCTTTCTGCTTTTTGCAAAATTGTTACAAATGGACCGGCCCTTAGACCTGTGAGATCAAAGGACTCCGTGCTGCTCTGAATCCACCAACCTCTCCCCACTATGGTGCTATGTGAAAGTATCTTCTAGTTCATTTAAGCCTCTGTATTTGGGAATGTGTTCGTTAAAGCAGATTAGCAGCACACTAACACAATAGTGCTGTCCCAGGCTAATTATTATTAGCTCTTCTTTTTACACTCGGACACATACTGCATTGGGCAAATGAGAGTCACATTAGTTACAAACACACGAGAATTATTACTATATTGTGTGCTCATTTTCCTACCTCTAGAAATATTTTGCCCTGATAAGCATTATTATTCTACTATTGCTTTAAAAAAAAAGTATTGCCACCTTGGAAGAATCTGAAGGCCAGAGCTTTTTTTTATGTTTTGAAAGTGAAACAGGACAAACTCCACAAAGCCTTTGAAGATAAAGGCGCAGGGGAAAAAAAAGGAGCTCAGCACAATCCTTCTTCTTGAAAAACACGGCTTTCAGAAGTGTATTGTCCTGGTAGAGCCGCGGTGGCTTTCAACTAGAAGATTACCTGCCCTTCAAAACACAAGAAACACCAACACGTCCACGGGGACAGCAGTATGGTAGTCAAGGGTTAACAAGAAAGAGGATGAAACGAGACCAGCTCTGGTCTGGGATAAGCAGAGAACTTTTAAGTATTAGACCTCTTTTAAGAACTAAAGTAAACAATTCATAGCATTTAAGATTTTCTCAAAGGTCTCGAGCAGGAGGCAAAATCCTATGATGAAAACCTCCATATCAGAAACGGGAGGTAAATGTTGGAAGAGATTGAGGTGGCTAGTCCTGTCCTCACTCAGGAATACTGAGCAACGCGACTGTCATCCTTCTTCTCTGAAAAATATCACTTCGGCACCATGCACCTTGTGCCCATCGGGGCTAATCTTACCATGATTTTTACTCTTGCTTCCATCAATCAATAGGAAGTCCATGGAATCCCTTAATTTCATGTCCAATTTCTTCCTGTGTATTCCATCTTCTGTGTTCTTCTACTGTCAGTCTAACTACCAAAACATTTCTCAGAATGTTTTGGAACCAATAATCATAGATAAGCAGAAATTCCCACATTCTCAACCTCCCTTTTAAATATTACCTTTGCCTTTTTGCTACGAGACTGGATTCTCCCTTGAGGATGCTGCTTGCATATATTTCTCTTAGTTGGTAGCTTTTTATTCCTGTGCAGTAACCTGTTTCTATCTGGAGGTACGCAGGAATCCTCCTTGTTCTTCACTGTTGCCTTTCAATAGCTCCTTCCCTTTTCCCTAAACATTTCCCCAGATTGGAAGCTTTAGTTGTTAGAATATACCAACCATTTTCCACTTTTTTTTTGTTGGTTATTCCACATCAGAATTTCTTAAAGATTTTATCATTTAATATAATATTGCACTCTAAAATTACTTCTCTCGATTCTTTATGAATTACATTTGTCCATGAATGACTTTTCTAATTCTTTGGCTTCTCCATTCTTTTCTTTCTTTTACTCCACAGATACGTCATTTTCATACAGTAACTCACTGTCTCTGATGTTTCTTGAGCCTTACTACTGCCTGCATTTTCTTCTCCAATATAAATTTGACATGACCAATTAGCAGCCAACACCTTTCTTTTTAATTTCTTCCCCTTCGTGTGCCTTCTTTAACACTTTTTCAGTTGCCACTGCAACCCTTGGAGCCCATCAACATTTTACTCTTCATTCATCATCCGTAATGTCCAGTCTTCTCCTCTACTGACCTCTGTTATGTTTCTATGGTTAATTACTACAAAAGTTCATTTGCCTACATGCTCAATTTGCTTCTACTTCACTCCGTTTTGTCTCTTACCTTGTAAACCCTCAATCCTGGTTATATCAGATAAATTTGCTGACTAAATGGTATTACTTTTTTGATGACAACTATCTTACTCATTTAAATTGCTATAATAAAATATCATACATTTAAGGAGCTTATAACAGCAGAAATTCATTTCTGGAAGCTCATAAGTCCAAAATCAAGGCAGATTCAGTACCCGATACAGAGTTTCTTCTTAGGTTCATAGATGGTGACTTTGGCTGTGTCCTGACATGGGCAAGGGGGTTACCAGCTCTCTGGAGAAGTACCTATTTTAAAGGAACTTTATAATCTACCAATCTCAATCATGAGGACACTCTCAAATATCCCAATTCTAATACCTTCACTTTGGGGTAAGGATTTCACCATATGAATTCCCTCATACCAAACAACAACCACTCTCAGATGGTACCTTAATACTTTCCCAAAGTAAGTTCACTGTGGCCCCAACAAACAACTCAAGCCCACTATGTGCTTTACTTTCACTGTCATATAGAGTTGAGTAGAACAGGTATGATGAAGATTGGATGATCCATAAAGCCTAAAACACATACCATTTAGTCCTCCACAGAAGAAGTCTTCTGACCTTTCCTTTCATCTATTTACTTTCATCCTCAAGGAAAATAAGTTTAAATCACCTTCTTCCTCATGTTCTACAATACTTCCTGAATTCTCACTTTCAAATGATGTCTTTGATTCATATTTCATATAAAAGGAGTAAGCATGAAAGATCTATATATTACCACAACTGTTCTATGTACTACTGTCTGTCAATATCGCCATCAAGTTTATTCCAATTGGCATTTTTTGTTTATTGTTATAACAAATATGCAGGTTCATAGTTTTTCAAGATGCCCCATCCAATAGTCTAACAACTGTGCTTTCATTACTGAATTACCCATTTCCCTGTATCTACTGGATTGCGTCCCTTAGCATAGAAAGTACAAAATCCTTCATCTTCAAATTTGCATCCTTTGACTTTCAATTATTCATCCCCTTTGCAGTTCTCCTTACAGACAATTATCTCACACGAGTTATCACTACCTCTGTATTCTCTCTTGGTTTCATTTCAATCAGATTTTTGTTCCTACAGCTCAAATGAAGTTTCTCTTTTCAAGGTCACTTAGGACTTCCAATCTTGCTAAATTCAAAGATCAATTTTTAGTTTTTTCCCTAATACCAGCACTTAACAGAGTGGATACCTCCATTACCCTGAAAGCTCTTTCTTCAGTGGACAGCTAGGCTACCACACTTGGCAGGTTTTCTTCTTACTTTACTGGCTACTCTTTTTCTCCTGACTTCTAAATGTACTTGATAAACTCATACACTCTGTCGTTTAGTCGTCTCGTTCAGACTCATGGATGTTAGCACCATCTCTGGCTAATGACTCCCAGACCTTCCTCTGAGTTCCACAATCAAATAAACTTTTACTGACTGCTTAAAAGTTATATATCTAACACCAAACTCTTGGCATCCATTTCCCTCCAAAACACGATATTTTCAATAATCTTCCCAAACCCAGAAAATGGTCATTTGTTTCATCTGATTGCATTGGTCAAAACACTTGATTCGGCTGAATCTTTTCATTTCTCATTCTTTCTTAACTCAAAAGTTAAGCGTTTATAGGGCCAGCAAGGCTGTCTATAATTTGGCTCACAGTATCTTTTCAACCCCACTCTAAATTACTCCTTCAATTAGCATAGCTATTCTCACTGAACTGGTTCTTGCTATGAACATCTAGATAGATTTGCTCTCGGGTCACTGTACTTACATTTCCTCCCTGACATTTCATAACTGCAATTTCTGCTTTTTCTCCTGATTACTTAACAATATCTGATGTCATTTATTTTCTTAATTATTTCTCTCCATCCACCCAACAGAATGTAAATTCTATAAAACAATTATTTTTCGGTACAGTATCCTCCACACCTGGAACAGTCTTTGGTTCACAGCAGCATTTCCATACACTTCTCTTGAATGGAAAATACATTAACATTCTCTGTACATGTAAAAGTAAGCAGGCAGAGGAAAAATCCCGAAGGACAGACAACAGTCAGGAGGGTTGCTCATTCAGACATCTTCCCTTGCCTGACCCTGAAATGCTGCTAAATACAGTTAGTTACAAGGTTGCGTGTATGTGTTTATTAATTTATGTTCTGTTTAATAAAGTATAAGCTATCAGTTCTGAAAGCTTCTGTTATGGGACCTGAAGTGGAAAATTGGCTGCCTTGCACATTTTCCTTCTGCGCATTTGAGAAAAATCTCTTATGATTCACCAAATATGTTTTATTGGGTTGACTTTGTTTACAGACTAGTCTACAATCTTTTATCTCCGACTTACTAGTTTCAATCTAATAGCCTCATAAGATACACAATGTCCAGTTTCCTCCAGATAAAATAAATTATCAGTCGCATATCTGCTTGGGATGTTCAGGGTCATCTGCGAAATATCATGCAACTGAAGCCCTCGGAACCACAGGAAGAAAAATCAAATGATTCAAGTCAATATTTTCCGTCAATCTGTGGTACGAAGGTGTTCACTGAAATAACACAGTCACCCTTGAACATACATCTGATGTACGAATAGGAGACACAGACTGATAGTTTATGAGATCACCATGGTAGCTCAATTAATTAATTTGCTTACAGAATTAATTTTAACTCAATCCTTCAACAAGTATTTCCTGGGCATCTACTATGTACATTGTACTGCCATGTGCACTCAGGATGTAGTAAGAGCAAGACATAAGTTCACCGTTGTTTTAGAGTTTAAATTATATTACACAAACAGAAGGATAACTATCAGGTACTGTTCTGGTTTTGGTTTGGTTTTAAGTGTGTTCCCCAGAGTCTCACGTGTTGGAAGCCTGTTCCCCAGCCCGGTCAGGAGAGAGCTGGTGGAAGCTCTAACAGGTAGGCCCCAGTGGACAGTCCCCAGGTCATGGGGGTCACCGCCCTGAGAAAGGAACACTGGCTTGCCAGAGTTAGTTCTCCCAAGAACACGATGACAGAAAAACTTGAGCTGAACGCCTGGTTCTCTCTTCAACTTCCGGTCTTGAGATGTCATCTCTTCCTCTCACCATCACCAGCCACCATGAGGAGATATAAGCAAGGGACTGACGGGGGGCTTGCAAGAGACCACACCTCGCACTTTGGACTTTCAGTCTCCAAAACTGTAAGCTCAATAAACCCTTTTCTTGCCTTAAGTAACTCATTGTCCTAATGAAAATCAAAATCACAAAAACAGTGATTATAGTAACGATGTATGTAAATACTATGATATGACTGATTGGAGACTCTCTATAGAGAGGCCAGCGAAGGCTCTTGAGACTGAGTCCTAGTGAAAAGAGGAGAACTAACAGGCAGGAAGTCCTCCATGGGAGGGTACTGAGGATGATCATTCCTGGCAAAGGTAGCAGTTAGCCCTGTACAAAGACTCCTACACAGGAATAAATAAATATTGTAGGTGGCTTTCAGTGGTATATATCTATGGCCAAGTATAGAGCAGTTAATTCGTATCTTCTTCAACGATCTAAATAAAGATGGCTACATATATAGTAATAAAATTATTGAAAATTATTATAGACATATGGAAAATAGAAAATCATACAATAAAAATCATATATATTCCAATCACCAAAAGATAATTATTATTATATTCTATACACATATTTTATTCTCATTTCTTTAATGAATTGATCATACTTCATTATATGTATTTTCTAAGAGAAAAAACTCTGATAAATCAGATTGAAAGTTTAATATTTATGATCATGATAGATTTAGACAGTAATTCTGAAATTCTGGCAGGAGATCTAATAACTCATCCTACAATCATGTTATTTTTCATTTATGACTTAATTCTCTTTTGCTCATATTCTATACTTACCTTATGAAAAATCGTAAGTATAGAAATGAGAGATGCCTGTATCATTCCTGTGCCTTCCATTTAACACCCACACAAGGCCAAAAAACAGATTCATTACTTTCTGATTTATCCATCTTAATTTCTTTTTGTAAAATAGAATATATGATTTTACCTTTCATCCTTCTTACACGTAATACAGCTTATACATAATTTTTTTTCAACAAATCATTTTCACTTTATAATATCCCACAAATTACTTCATATGAATTCAGAGATCTTTCTGGTGTTTTTTGCAGCTACATAGTACTCCTCGGTTGTATGTAAAGATTTATTCAATGAGTCTCCTATGACTAGTTAAATTTAGATCCCTATATTTTTAAACTAAAATAATATGTAATAAAATCAAACAGTGTGTAGTTTTATTTGGATTTTTGGTCAACATTTCAAAGCTATTCTAGAATAATATTTGAGGTTACGGGACACTGTATAAGGAAAAAGGGTGGACATTCATTTAACATAGTTTCTTCCTTCACAAACTGTCCTATTTCAGAGAGGGGAAAAGCAAAATAAACTTGTTTGGACCATTCTACTCTTGTTGTCATTGTCATTATTTCTTTAATGGAAAGTCTTTATGAAAAGATTCAATCAGTTGTTTGCACTGATTGGCTAATTAGAATGTCCTTAACTAACTGCATGGCATCTGGTTAAGTAGACTGACTCCATTTATCAAGCTGCTGATTTTATTTTAAAGAAAACTGTTAACAAAACTTGAATCATTATGGTCCCAAATATCCCAATTGCTTGAATTACTCCTTTTCCTATTTTGGTAAGAATGTTTAGTAGACCTAGCACAGGAAAAATAGTTACAAATTATCTAGATATAAATGGTACCTCAAATCCGTGTACCTTACACTAGAATAAAGCCACCAAAGACAAGCAAACATGTTGCTAAACGTTGCTGACTCTGTCCTGATTCCTCAGAAAAACAATGGAATGGACCAGAGCAAAGTCGAAGAGGGAAACCTTGGAGACAGTCTTTGTTCCTGATTGCTTTAACCTGAGGCCGACTCATAGCGGACATTAAGAACAATTAGCCTCTCTTTTGGCCCAGTCTAAGGTTTATCTCACAGAGGGAATCTGACTAGTGACTAGGAAACAATGTAGATATGCAATTGTAGGAACTACTAAGCACACTGATAGGACCAGTGTCAGTGGAAGAAGTGCCCCAGGTATCCTCAAATGCACACCTAAGATTATCATAAAAATCTGTTTCTTTGTTACTGTGTATTTTAAAATACCTTAAACTTAATGGTACAAATTTGTTTTCAGTTTCACGTTTCATCATTTTCCTCCTTGATTAAGCTGGTAAACGGCTTCATATTATTCAAAATATGACAAGAAAAGTTAGTTTTTGACAAAAAGAAAAACACCATTTTTGGAATTCGTCTTTAAATCTCAGAAACTACGAAAGCATGCCTCCTGCTCTCCAAGGATCCGGGAAGCAGCGCTTCCTCCACTACCTCCCTCTGCCACGAGTTCGGCTGTGCACCAGGCTCAGCCTCCGCTGCGGGAAGACGGCTCAGGGATTGCAGGCGGTCACACCTAAGTCAAGCGCAAGTCTGCTGGGGGCAAGAAATGCCTTTGCAGATGATGAAAGAAAACAAAGTAGCCACGCTAGGAAAAGTGCATGGCTCAGTGTAATGGACAAGCTTCCTTCCAGGATTCCTCTCTCCTCACAGCTTCCAGCCTCCAGAGTCTGCAGGTAGTCTCACCGAACAGGAAGGAGAAAGCCTCGAGCCCTTTCTGGGGTCTACTGGAAGGACGAAACCAAGGATGTCTTTCCAGAGGCCCATCATATCAGAGTTAATCCTTCCAAATGCTTTATAAAATGATATCATATCCAGGATTCCCTAGGAACACAGAATCTGAAGAAAAGACACACTTTGATTTTCTCTGCTCTTATCTAAAACCATGAGAGTTTTGCTCACTATAAACTACAGGCTGAGAACAGTACCAGCCCTTTAGAAAGGAAGAAGTAAATAAGGAGCATAATGCTCTCCTCTTTTCCCTTCAGTAAGATTACAGACCATTTACAGGTGCACTTTAAAAAGATGAATTATCATGCAAAGAATTTCATCTTTAACATGAGACAGACTGGAATGGGTTTCAACTGGTGGAAGAGGACAGTCCAGTCGTGCAGAAAGGTTTTGAGCCAAAACTGGGAGAGAGCAATGTATCAGCTCAGCAGATGAGGGAGAAGAGTCAGGCTGAAGAAAAATTTGAGGAGAGGTGTTTAATATGAAATTAGATCTTTATAACGTAGCACTAGTGATTTTGAAAGAATGAGGCAAGACATGGTCTCAAAGTGCATCCATTTACCTAGAAATGTCTCAAACCTATCCCTCTTCATGATAGACTAGTACCGTTAAGTGAAATAAACTGGACACACAGGCTTACATATTGCATTACTTCTCTGGTGTGAGAAATCGAAAGTGTAAATAAGGACCAAAATGTATTAGGCAAGACATGGTCTCAAGGTGCATTTACCTAGAAATGTCTCAAGTTTATGCTTTTTTATGAGAGAGTAGTACTCTTAAGTGAAATAAATGAGACATACATGTTTATGTACCACATTGTTTCTTTGGTGTGAGAAACTGAAAATGTGAATAAGGACTAAAAGTGTAATATATATATATATATATATATATATATATATATATATGGAAAAGGGAAGAAATAGTTCAACAGGGAAGGGGAACAAGGGAGAGGGGAAGAGAAAGAAAGAGAGGGACAAGAAAACATAGAAGGAAAAAATGGGACTGAAGCTTTTGTAAATAAGGAGAGGACAAGGGGTGAAGAAGGGGAAGGAAAAGGGAAAAAAAGCAGCAGCAAGATACATCATGTACAGGTACAAATTCCCTATGATGAATGTGATCATTATGTATATCTAAAATGTACCACTACAATAAATAAACTAAGTCATGAAGGGAAAAAAAAAAAAGAATGAGGCAAGACACTCTCCTGCATCTAATACTACACTCTCTTTCCCTAAATTATAACCCCATCGGTTTTAGTCATACCATATGACTAGGGTGTATAACTACACACTGTGGTCCTCATGTGCTCTGACATTTGCTATATTTTTCGTGTTGTTTTCTTCAATGTTATTTGGCTCATTAGAACACTTTTTCCAACTTTGAATCTTGCAGACTGCACAATTTGTTTTATGTACCTCGAATATTGCAGCCAACCTGTCACTAAGTGAGACCATGTAACGTCTACACCCAAATTACCAGAGTACTTAGCCCCATCTACATGACCACTGCTCTCAGCTTCTCGCAACAGCTTCTAGCCATATCTGGGGGATTCTAATGAGAATTGTTTACATTTTAACTTCTTTGATTTGGCTCTATGAAGCCTCAGGGCAACTGATTTAGGGGAGGATTGTTTCTTCCACAGCTGAGTGAACCATTACTCAGCAGGGTCTGGGTCAAGCACTCGAAGTGTCAGAGCTCTGTAATCCACCATGTGTCAAGAATTGCAGGGATGGAAAGGGCTGGTACGGGAGAAGAAACTTTTGCACCCTCTCATTCAAGTTTACTTTGAGAAACTACTCAGAGTTACTCAGCCATACAAATAATTTCTTGGCTTGTGTGTGTGAAATGTTCACTCAGGTATGGCTATGTCCAAGAGCTTGTGTGGTGTCTTTAGGAATGGCGCTTGCTCATTCCTTGGTGGGCTGGGTTTGATTTTTCATTGGTCTCTTTCATCCTTAGTCATACATATAGATGGTATCGCCGGCCATAGAAGAGCTTCTTATTCTCAGGCATTTAAAAATCATATTGAGATGATCACTATATATGATTCATGATCTCTGATGATGATTCACGTCACAAGCCCATACCTGAACCAAGGATAGTTGAGACAAAACATGTTGACCAAACAGGCCTTTATTGTGTTCTACCTCTGCATCTAAAGGCGGATAAATCCCACCCCCTTTAAAACATCTGGTGTAAGGCTAGAAGAAGACTGCTTCCTGACATTAGAAGAAAAACTTGGGAGCATGTTACCAGATAATTAGAAAGTAGATATTCAAGTAGAAGAATCAACAGTTTCACACTATGGCTTCAAAGCACCACCATTTGTACCTAAAATGATTTGCATCATTTTAATATATAGCCCCTTTTTCTATAGACCCTAAACTTCATTTCCAAAGAAATTAATAAAATCAACCTAACAGTATGAGAGGGAGAAGAGAAGAAATGTCATGTCAGGTGTTCCATGATCTTTGTCTCTCTGTTCTTATCCAACCAAGAACAGTAATGCGTGTCCAAACATTATACTGACACTCCCTTCCCTGTTCTATGCCCATAAACGATGATGCGAAGGAAAACCACCAGGGAAACACACGTTCACTTGATTCACTGGCCAAAAAATCAAATTGCTTTGGACTCCATCAAAATCCTCAGCTATGTCTAAGTTACATCTCCAACAGGGCTCTCCTCTGGGAAGGCTTCTGAGGCACAACTGGTCATAGTGAAGAGCCTTATAATCAGTGTCTTAAAACGCCTGTTTACTTCTTTACTGTCTTCTGTCCCAAATTTCTTGCCTCTTGAAACGTGAGATTGTCTTTAATCACTGAATCACTAGTTATTTAGAAGTCTTTCATCACTAAATCCTTAGTACTTAAAGTAATGTCAATAGAGAAGAAGATCCCATAAATATTTGTTGAGTGAATGAATTACAGACTTGATTAGGATCTTTAATCTATTGTTAGGATGAATATGGTTCCAAAGAGAGAGAAATGATAGGAAATGATTAGTTTCAAATCAGCTGTATTTGCATAACTCAGAAACCTCTGCCAAAAATTGCTGGAAGTTTTTGGCATATAACTCAGTTGCACATTAATTCACAAAATAAGCTGATTAAGATGTTCTCTGATCCTTAGGAACTTTTAATCTATTATAGGCAAAACTAGCAAGGAACACACAGGGAGCTGGCATGTAACAAAGGAGTCAAGAGTAATGATGCATGAGACAAAGAATGCCACAGACTCTCAGCAAGCACCAGACCCCAGCAGAGTAAGGAAGGGTTCCTAGAGATTAAGACAGGGTTGCGGCCCTACCAAGGCCTTGACTTTGTGAGTTCTATTTTATAGAATTATGGAGCAATAAATCTCTGTTATTTAAGTCATTTAGTATCTGAAACTTTATTACAACAGTTGTCAGAAATGAGTACACTAGTGATGCTCTATATATTGATCTCCGTTCTGGCCATGTGGACATCAAGAACTGTTTGTCCTTCTTTTTATGAGGAGTTTTATTATTTTACTTTTATTTATTTGAGTCCTCCTCTTATCTTGGTTAGCTTAACTAAAGGTTTGACAATTTTTGTTTACCTTTTCAGAAAAAAAAGCAACTCTCAGATTCTTAGTTTTTTCTATTGTCTTTCTAGTCTCTTTCACTTATATTTGCTTGAATTTAAGCTCAATTTAAGTATTCTAAGTGTTACAGATCAGCTGAATACAAGAATTTATGTGAATCAATCAAGTACATACTGTTGTTTTCTGTCATATGAACTAAACCTTCAGTTACTGGTTGATCTTTGTTATTCTAACAAAATAAATTACTCAAGACTTTTGTACCAAAATTTCATCAGGTTTTGTGCATAGTATAGTAAGTCTCCGACTTACAAATGAGTTCCATTCTGGAAGAAATTTCATAAATAGGACTCATTTGTAAGTCCAACTCATTCGTAAGTCCAATAAAGTGATTCTTATACACCTTGGCCAAGTATACAATGTAAAGCACAAAAGAATCAAATGTGAAGTCCATTCATATCTGTGAATGTTTGAAGCTTGAATGTTCATAATTTGGGGACTTACTGTAGTCATATCCATCTTCTAAATAAATCCCTCAAGGAATTCATACAATAGTGTTAATATCTATTGAAAATAACAACCACACTGAGAATTGAAGTCTAAATTATATATACAAGGTCCTATAGTCAGTCAAGAGTAAAAGCAATGGGCTGAGGATATAGCTCAGTGGTAGAGGACTTGATGGCACAATGCCCTGGGTTTAAGCCCCAGTGACACACACACACACACACACACACACAGAGAGAGAGAAAGAGAGAGAAAGAGAGAAAGAGAGGGAGAGAGAAAGAGAAATGGAGGGAGGAGACAGGCAGAGGTAAGATGAACACAGAATTTTCTCATTACAAAATCCATTCTGCAGTACTTTCCTACATAAAGATACAGGTAAAATCCACACAATAGAAACATGCATTCCTTCTATACACAATTGGGGAGATAGAGAGATGCCAGAGAGAGTTATTAAGTGTAAGAAATCTTTGAGGACTAGCTACTTTACAGAGAGAGGTAATTTCCCTCCTATTGGGGAATCACTACTCACTACCTATGTAAGACAATTCTGTCACACACATACTGCAACTGAGTACATAATTATACAACTCTTATTCTAAAATAATGATTTTGCAAATAATGATGCCAAAGACAATGTTATAAATAATATTACACAAACAGAACAATTGTTACATTTTAATTAAATGCAATAATTAGATTCTACTTAGGCAGTAATTTGTACCATGTATGCATTAGTCAAAAATCATCTGATACCTAATACATATTGCTAATAATACAACCGTGTTACTTTTATTGTCACAGGATTAATTCGTTCCTCAGTATAGTTTCATACCACTGAAAGTTAATACTCTCTGTAGAAACATATAAATTAGAGATACACATACAGAAAATAAAAACTCACTGCCCATTTGCTTTGGTAATTTTTCATTTGGCTTTGGATATGTTTTACTTTATGGCTCTCCAGGGAGCTCTCTTTTGACCCTGCTGGGATGAACCATTTCCCAGGACCACCCCCATTCCCAGCATCTATAGTGAAAGTTCAGTCAACAGACAGCACTACGATGATTTGAACAGAGAAAACTTACAGCAAAGAATTATACAAAAGAAATCAATTATCTGCTAGATATCTACAATAACAAGAAGAGAACACCAAAACTTGTGGAAGTCACAACTGTAGGAAACATTTATCACCCAGCAAGCTGAGAAAACAAGGGAAAGAGGGTGGAGATTTTATTACTTTGACCCTCAGAGCAGAGATCTCTGGAGCTCAGACTCAAACTGGCAAGCACAAGGTACCACTTGGCTTGTCCTCGCTTCTCTGAGCTCAAAGGCTGTACCCCATCAGATTGCAACCCAGAACCTGAGGATTTGATGGTAGTTAATGCTGAGAGATACATAATAAGGCTAAGTCCCCAGGTCTTTCCAAGGTGTGAGCTGCATTTGCATACTTCTGTCAGGGTAGACTCACCATGGACTACAGAAGCAAGGTCAGGGTGATGTGGGTTAGATAAGCAAGGTTAACAGAAGCATGTTTCTTGAGTAGAGAAGAGACACAAATACTGCCAGAAGTAAGCAAGGAGCAGAAAACAAGAAAACAATCCCCTTCTTTCTCTTCTAGCCTTGGGTAACTTTCTAGCACCCTCAAAAGCCAGACAGTAAGGCAGAAACCTGATTTTCAAAGTGACAACCAGGGATCATAAAGCAGACAGTGGAAGCAGGGATGTGGAGATGAGGAATGTCACTTAATAACATGCACGCCCTCCTTGACATTTTCATTTTCCACTTGATCGAGAAGACCTTAAAGGCAGAGACATTTCTTATTCATTTGTACTTCCTAAGTATCTAACTTGGTGTCAAATTCAAAGTGGCACTCAATTTTTTCTCTCTTTCAGAAGAAAGAGAGAGAAATATTAAAGTGTGCATGTAGAAGTGTCTTGGCAGAGAGACAAGATACAGAGTTTGTATCATGCACTAGACACTTTCTTTCAGTGACTAAACAGTGAATAAAGTAAAATATCCTGCTTTCATGGAGCTTATATGGTCAATAAACACTGAATGAATAAACACTAATGCAGACAGTTTCTTCTCTCTAAAAGGGTTTCCTTATGGGCCACATTCTTCTTGCTTCCTTCCACCTATTAATGATGTTTTTCAGCATCTTTGCTCCGCCATAGACACGAGTATCCCTCAAGGTCCAGTTCTCATATAAATCATTCATTCATTCAGATTTCTTCAATTCTCACAGACTAAACTGTAATGCATGTTGTCCTGACTCAAATCCTTCATCAACTGCCATGAGGATATCCCCACAGTTTCAAACTTAACAGACTTAATAAATCTCATCTCCCTTTCCTTTACGATCCTTATGCATAGCAAGGATAAGTTTTCAGGCCGAATAATTTCAGTTTATGTGACTCTGCACATATAGGAATATTTTTTATGAATGCTACATGAATGAAATATATTTACTTCTAAGACATGACCCAAAGCTTTTGAAAATAAAAAAAAATTGACTTGCAAGTTTAAGAACTTAGAAATGTGATATTTTAACATGCCTTAAATTCATAAGAAGGTATGAATTCAGTCACTATTGAAATATTTACTCATTGGCTCTGCTAAGTGTTGGCATCACTGATAAACGAAAAAGAGCACTCAGCCTCGGAAAATGTTCTTCCTCATTAGCAAACCAAACAATAAATAGTATGTATAGTCAAAAATCACGTCATGTTGTACTAAGCAGTTTTGCGTTACTGCAGCAAATACCTGAGAAAATCAGCTGATAGAGGAAATGTTTATTTTAGCTCACATCTTTAAAGGTTTCCGGTCACGATTTACACATCCTGTTGCTTTTGTGCCTGTGGTGAGACAGCACCTCATGGCAGCAAGATGTGGTCAAAATGTCCACCTCGTGTCTGGGATGGGAAAGAGAGAAAATAGGAGGAACAGAAAGGGGCTGACTCCATCATCCCATTCACAGGTAGGGCCCTGAGGACTGACCTTGCAGCCTCACCTCTTAAAGATTCCATCCCCTCCCCAAAGTACCAAACTGGGAAACAAGCCTTTAGCAACTGGGCCTTTGGTGGACAGTCCTGGTTCAAACTACAGCACAGGTATTATATATTTACATGTGACATTAGATTATGGCTCAATATATAGTTTCCTAAAGTAGCTTTTATCCTACAAAAAAGTGGGGACCAACTATAGCAAGGCCAATAGAAAAAATAAAACCAGAGTGTAAAATAAAATTAAAATAAAATTAAAAACCTACCCAGTTCTGTAGCCAGAGGAGTAACTAGAATAATAATTCACAGCCTGGTTGATATTTTAGATGTTCTAAACAAGCTACTTTGGAGAGTTTTATAAATTCACAAAAATCAGTTTTGGAACATGGGCTTGAAGATACTGAATAAAGTAGACAGAACTGGAGCTCTGAATGGGTCGAGCTGCAGTGAAGGTGAAGAGAAAGAAGTGAAATCTGCCAGAGCAGAGCACCACACAAGGCAATGGGGCTATGACTCTGTGGGAAGGGATGTTTTAATCAGCCCTATCTTCCCTGAGCTCTTCTGCCCTAAAGTTCTTCCGTGGTAAAATATAACTGAAACATTTCTGTGCAGTGAAGCTTAGAGATTTGTTTCTGACTTTCTTATGTTCTAAACTGTACTGCAATTATTCTGTTTCTCCTTGCCTAGGAAAAATCACATATAAAAAATACTACTTCCACACCAGAATGAATGTCATTACAACTTTCCTGGCCGTATGACCAGTTTGTTTTGGCTTAAGTGTATTGTTCTGGCATTATCATTTATAGTATTCCCTATTCCCTTCAAAAGTATCTTGGTTTATACGAAAAAGTTACATGGCATGATGGTTAATCTTGATTGTACATTTCATTGGATCAAGAAATATCTAGGAAATAAGTTAAATACGTTTTGGGGTGTGCCTGTGAGGGTGTTTCCAGAGATAACTGACAAGTGGGACAGTAAACTGAGGTAGGACACCTGCCCTGATGGGGCAAAACCACCCAACAGCCTGGGAGCTCATATGGAACAAAAGAGGGAGAAGAAGAAAGTCAGCCAGCAGATACTCATGGTGACATGCTCTCTCTGCTTCCTGGCTGCCCTGAGTTGAGCAGCTTCCCTCTGCCATGATCTTTTCACATCACCACACGCCTTGAAGCAATGGAACCAAGCAACCATGGACTGACACTTCTGAGCTCCTGAGCCCAAATAAACCTTTCCTCCCTTAAATTGACTTTTTCAGGTATTTTGTTGCAGTGACAAAAAGCTGAGAGCACATATCGTCCTCCTAACTATTCTGCTATTTGAGAAACTACGGTTACAAAGCAGTCTGAAAAGTATCTATAGTAAGTTGCAGTAAAAATGCAGTGATAATTGATAAGCATGTGTTGATACATCAAGGGCTAACAAGGAAGGTAAATATAACATATTTAGGACTAGCCTCCATGAAGAACAGACATTTCAGACAAACCATGAACAACAGAAAAGGTTTGAAAAGTAGCAAGGAAGTAAAGAAATAGTGTATGTGAAGGCCCTGTGGTGAGAAACAGTCTGCAGGTTGGCTAAAATGCAGTGAAGTTGGCGGGACTGGATCTTAGAAGGAGGGTGGCCAGAATGGTATTTGAAATTTGAGTGTTTTTAGGGTAGAGTGGGAGTTATGAAATATAATATAGTATGAAGTTTAGAAATATAAATGGTAGGAATTACCAGAAGATTAGTATAATCAGGAGGGAGAAAAAGAAAACAGGGTGACTCCCAAGTTTTAGAAGAAACTCAGGAGATGACGATTCAATTTCTAACTGTCTCTTTCAATTCTTAGACAAATTTCTTGAGATCATTTCTGCGGGACCTCAATTACCTTATCCACTGAACAAAAGACTGACCATACAATGTCTACGCACTTTGGCCATTCTATGATTCTAAACTGCACTTTAGTAAGAACTTGCTTCATATGTATACTGTGGCATTGTCTTCTCATACATGTGTCCCTTTCAAGGAATACATAAGACATTTTCCCCAACAAATAAACTTACCCTTCTGTATATTCCCTCAGTATGATTTTGAGGTAGGAGACTAAGATGTGGCAATAGCTGGCTGGGGAAGCAGGCCTCACCTGTTAACTGCAGGATTGCAGACACATGGCAGAATAGTTCCCAAAGCCCTGCGTGTGGACCTCTGGTGAGAATTTCAACAGGTTTTCCAGTAATACGGCCTCGATCTGACATCAGTCTGAGGCCAGGGATCCAAGCACCACCTCTCAGGACCCGAATGTAGAAGTTCTCACAGATTTCCTCAGGATTTAGACAGCATAGAAGGACACATCGACGCTGGGAAGACTTTCGCTCTCACACCTTCCCATGATAGCCGATGTTGAGTCTCCCAGACCCGGCTTGTACTTTTATTTTTGTTTTACCCCCTTTTTCTCTTTGTTTGGCCCAAGCTTACTCTGCAGGGCCAGTTTCTCTCCTAATCTTCATTTCTGCCTTTTAAAAAAAGCTTTGCCACTACTTTTGCTTGTTTTGTTCAAGGTGAGGAGAACCTGGAATCCAGCTCCAGTGGGTGAGGCAAGCAATCCAGAACCTAGTAACGCTTAGTTCGCCAGCCATATTTCAGAAACAAGCTACCTGATAATTCCTGTTTCTCTCTGTCACAATGTATGTCTTCTCCATCCTCCTCAATCTTGCTCCTTTTCTATTTCAGGCTTGGCAGGACTCTCCATAGTTGGGAATAAAGATTGGCATAGATATTCAAATTCAATTGGTACTTTCCACTCCCTTAAAAAAATAACAGAAAGCAAGCATCCGTAAGCAAACTGGACCCCTAACAAAAGGTTGTCTTCTACTGTATTCTACTCCTGGTGAATCTTCCTGGAATAATTGGGTTAAGCACATTCAATTTACTTTGGAGAGCAAAAACCGCTTTCAGTGGCAGTCATAGACTCCAGGAAGAGCTTCTAACATTCAAGGAAATGTGTCCATTTATTTAACAGAATTTTATTTTCTAAAAAACAAGCATGTTCTTTTTACTCTAGTGTATTCTTTCCAGTAACTGCGAAATTAAAAAATAAAACATAAGTGGATATATGTCTGCACACACCCATGAAACATATGTGCGTATGCCCCTGTTACAGTTACAAAGTGCAGTTATAAAGCATGATGTTACTGAAGTGGTCAAGCATCAGAGAAGGGCTGACCAGTGAACACAACAACCTTAAATTTACAATCGTCCAGATTTTCCCAGAGGAGATGCTCATGCTATAAAATTGGGAACACACTCTTTCAAAGTATGATATGAAGACAACCTGTCTAATAAAAAAAAAAAAAAGCACAACCCTGAGCCCTAAAACATGTGCATGACTCATATGGGAAGCCTGTTAAAAATGCAGCTTCTGAACCAGGAGTCCTGGGAAGGGCAGGAGCTCATGGCTTTCCAAGGCTCCCAGCTGGTGCCAAGCTCCTAGACTCGGAAGAACAAGATTCTGAAGCTTGCACACCTAAAATCCTACCGTTTAAGCTGGTGTTAACATTCTACTGTTGAGTTTCTTCCTACCAGCCCCATTGTGAAGATAACTGGCTCCCTAAGAAAGGTCTGAGAAACAATACCCTGCAGGGAATGTTTCCCCTAATAGAGCTCATTAGAATTGGTTCAAAAGATAATAAAATCATTTTTACAATTTGATATGTCTAGTCAATTTATCTTCTCAATACATCAAGCAGCAGAAAGGCTCCTGAGACATCATCCATCTGTAGGCTATTTGATGCCCAATTTATTTCCCAGGCAATCCTCATCAGGCATTATGAGGATCACCTTTCTTCTATCACAACAAAGTGGAACAAACTGTCAATAAGGCTGTCTAGGTGGTGAACAAGGATGATTC